>LPNX010059302.1:119606-151499 GCA_001517045.1 Pseudotsuga menziesii
TTATTTGGAAATCCACGTAAAGAGTATTGATGTTGTATAATGTTCACAAAAAGTCCCAAACACTAAATTCTCAGTACTGTAAAACAAAAATCACCATTGTCTAAGAAAAAGTGGAAACACCAAACATACGGAAAAGGTTGTAAGCATGAAGAGCTAAGGCTCATCTTAAAGATCTGCTTAAAAGTGATTAAAAATTATTACTGGGTGTACACTGTGATGATAAGAATCATTCTTACCCATGGAGGTAATTTAAAGAAGAGTCTAAAATTAAACTTAAGCCACGCATGATGCTAAATTATTACTACAGAAGTGGAATGGAAAAACCTGGAGAAACAATACCCCTTACGGTATTGACATGTTCTGTGTAATGTGTGATACAGCAAGAGTAATGGGTGATCTAACACTGGAATTAAAATATTGGGCATAGTAAGGAAAACATCAATATGTACTCTTTCATTATTATGTTTCTTGTATTAAAGGGAGAAGTAGGTCAACTCCTTGGAAAAGTTATGTACTCATATGGAAGTAACACGATCCAATAAGAATCATCACATCATGTTAAAAACATTTTTGGCCACTTGGAATTTGTTGGTTACAAGTATGTTATACCCATGTTGTAGAGTTAAGGGGAAATGGCCGGATTCAGAATAAAATTTAGAGGTGTAAAAGATATCATTATGTAAAATAGGAAAACATCCCTTTACATCTAGAATTCATGTAAAACCAGCAACAAATGATTGCATTAAAATGGATACATGTTAGTTGAACAACTACGAATTCATATAAATGTTGGTAATGAATCTTTAGGTTGAGGTGCATGAATAAGAATAGCCAAAAACAAATTTATGGATTGAACATTGAGATCAAAGGTAAAAGGAGGTGATGGTACTCAAGATTTGGGTCAATTAGCTTTAAACCAAACCCCTTCACCTATATGTATTGTTGTACAGGATTATGCACCTAATAACCTAAGGTCTGGGGTTACCAACATACTCAATTACTTGCAGACAATTGACTTCTAAAGTATAGAATAAGAAATAGGAAGATCAAAAGGACTTACTTGTTAAATGAAGGTCAATCCTTTCTAATCTTATTCTTCTCTGTTCCACTTCCAAAGTCTTCAAGATTGCTCCTCTTTCACCTGTCAAGAAACACTTTCCCAGATACAAGATGATTCATATATGTATAAGCAGGTTAGATAAATCACATATAAGATGTACAAGCATAAAAATTTATCAAACCAATACACATGAAACACATTTGGAAGAAGTAATCTCTTTATTATCAATAATGGAAAGAGTTCAGATACAACCCAATGCCTGAGACAAGGACTCCACTGCTACCAAAGGATTCCGAGTTTCACTGCTCCAAAGACTTCTGTATAAACTCCACCAGCATAACTTTTCTCTCCAAGTGTAAGTAACCAACACCCTCCCCAAGGCCTGTATTTATATGTGTGAAATAAGGCAGTTCTCGAAGGTTGGGGAAGTTGTAGCAGTTAAGGGAATTAAGTTAAATGAGTTAACTAATCTCCCATTAGCGCGAGTGTTTTTATGTTTTAATGTTGAGCCACATTCGCGGGTCTGTAGTAGAGCAACCCGTGAATGATTCACGACTATGTATAAGAACAACCCGCGAATACATGGATTCACGACTTGCTACAAAGGAGACTCGCAAGTGATGCGCAATTTGTATATAAAGAGAGTCGCGAATACATCTCAACATGGAAAAAAATGGCAAAGTGACTAGCTGGATGAAGGAAGAATGTACTTCATGACAAGCCAAGCTATAGTGTTTTGGGCAAACCTCTATCCATAAGTGTCCTTTTGTGTGCCAACATGAGGGATGTCGGCACTCGGACGGAGAGGTGCCATTCGGGTGTATAACAAATGCCCCCTAATGTGTGAGGTCAGAGGGGAACGATGGCTAAAATACATTATAATATTCATCTTTGGAGAACTCAGAAATCTAATGGAGCAGAGAGAGTACCTGAAACAAAACATAGTAATGTCATATACAAAGTTACATCTGAGGATGCTATGTTCAATTTACTGGAACATTAGATCCTTTACAATATTTGATTACATCATATGATATGGGTATAGAACCACGTATATTACAAAGGTGGATCGAAGCCACAATATACAATAATGATGAGTCTTCAAATATCTGGAAGCTATGTAGATAAACCGAACATAATCTTGCGCAACTTAGTCCATATGTGAGAGACTAAGGTCTTCAAAAAATATCCCAAAGAACCAGTACAATCCAAGCCATGTGAATAAGGGTAAGCTGAATTCAAACATGGAAAGGATTCAACAGTTTGTCAACCAATAAGGGATAATTGACAACTGAAGCAAAGGAGTTCACCAATGATGAAAGTGAATCCAGAGGTACAATCATCAAAACTCTAGGTCTTTGTCATTAGGAACTACTGAAATGGAACCATGCTGTGATAAGGAAGGCAACAAATCCTCCAACAGATCACAAGAGTGACTAGGAACTGGGCAATGAAGGGAGACACAAATAGATAATAGATATAACAATGATGGGATCAGGTTATAGATCAGATATTGGGTAAAGTCCTTGAATAGTGAGCACAACACAGAGATGACCCAAGGCAGCATACAACAGATAGATAGAACAACTAGACTTATCTGTCATGTAGGAGACATGATCAGATTCCCCAGGATAATGGACAAGAGGAGGAGTAGGAAACTCAAAGTGATAGCTAAACACAAGTGTATACTGAAACATGGACATCGGAAAACAAAGAGTGCTATGTTCAAGGACAACATGCTGCCATTACTGAAAATAAGATAAAACTTCTTCCTTACCTTCCCTGTTAGATTTTAGCGAGTCCAGGAAACTAAACTCAGTTCCCTCTTCATTTTTAACAAGCTTGAAGAGATGGGAAAATAATGCTTGATACAATGATTCGTGGATTTAATGAGCCCAAACTAGTACATGATCAGCCAATATTTTCACATTTAGAGAGTCTGAAAATGCCAAAGAAGACTCCAGGGGGGTCCTTTTTCGTCCAATTTAGTCTCCTGAGGCCGAAAAAGTATAAAACAAACCACAAAAGAACTCTCTTAACTTCCGAAGAAGAAAAGGTGCACCTTTTTCGTACTTAGTCAGGGAGGTCCGAAAAAGGTTAAATTACCACCTACCCAATGCTCCTTCCAGAACAGCATAAAATAGCTTGAGTTTTATGAGTGTGAAGGAAAGCAAGATCACTCAGAAAGATCCATTCGGTTACGAGAAATGGGGCTTACAACAATAAACTCGTTGCTTTGTTATTTAGTGTTTAATGAGCATGACAAAGACACAAAGTACACTCGGAATCTTTTTCATGTTTGGGTCCAAAGCATGAAAAAGAGAAAACTAAGCTCAAACCGGGTGTTCCTTTTCCGTAAATTTAGTCCCTCAGGTTCAGAAAAGTGATAAACCTATACCTGAGAATACTCTTCTCAATTCAAAAGAAAAGAGAGTTATCCTTTCTCGTATTATTCTGCATGGTCCGAGAAAGAGATAACCTACCACCAATGTGGATGCCCATTCGGGTGTATAACATGTATGCACATAACTATCATACGACTTGGGTCCTAAATGCATATGTCCTAAGAAAGAATTATGTTTGTTTATTCTAGTCTGGCTATCATGAACTAATAAACCTAGGAATGATTAGTTGTTACACTTAATAAGTAAATGATATTGGTTTCTAAATCTGTGTGTAACAATAATGTTAACTTCTTTACCAGAAGTTGTTGATTAACTTAAGAATGTTGAATACCATTAGAGTACTAAATAGATGCTAAGAGCTAACTTATGCAGGGATGTGCATGAAAGTTGTATAATGTTGTGAGCTAACTTTTGCAAGGATATGCATGAATGTTGTATCATGCTGTGAGATAACTTATGCAGGGATATGCATGAATGTTGTATAAGGCTAAGAGATAACTTATGCAGGGATATGCATGCAGGTTATATAATGCTATGAGCTAACTGTTGCAAGGATATGCATGAATGTTGTATCATGCTGTGAGCTAACTTATGCAGGGATATGCATGAATGTTGTATAATGCTAAGAGATAACTTATGCAGGGATATGCATGCAGGTTGTATAATGCTGTGAGCTAACTATTGCGAGGATATGCATAAATGTTGTATAATGCTGCGAGGGAACTTATGCAGGGATATGAATGAATGTTATATAATGCTAAGAGCTGACTTATGCAGGGATATGCGTGAAGGTTGTATAATGGTGTGAGCTAACTGTTGCAAGGATATGCATGAATGTTGTATAATGATAAGAGCTAACTTATGCAGGGATATGCATGAAGGTTGAATAATGCTATGAGATAACTTATGCAAGGATATGCATGAACATTGTGTAATGCTATGAGCTAACCTTGCAAGGATATCAGTCGAAATTAGCTTTTGAGTTTTACCAAGATTAGGACCATTGTCATGATCCACGGACACTATGGTATATTAAATCCACTTGGGTGTACAAGTTGCACTCAATTTCTCAAAAGTGGGTAAGGAGTTTGTGACTCATAAATGATGGTAAAATCGTTGCAACTTATGAAATGATAATGGTTAAATAATAGAGCTAGGCTTTATCAATAAATGCTTTGACTAACCATATAGCCGATTCATGAATCGAAACAATGATAGTAAAGTCATGATAAGCACAAGGAGTGTGCGTTATAAATAGTCAAGGTTAATACTGAATACGAACAAGGAAAAATTTGAATGCTGTGGGAGCACCATGGTGTTAGGCAAGTGATTGCCGCGTGAGCACATCAGTGTTAGGCATACATGCTGCAGGAGCACAATGGTGTTAGGCAAGCAATTGCCGCATGAGCACCTTGGTGTTAGGCATGTGGTGTGGTAAAAGACCTAGGAAAAATTTGGACATCTCGAAAGATAGGACGCTGTCTAATGTCACTGAGGAGAGTAACCTCAAAATATTTTGTAAGTCCACACCAGAACGGAAAAAAAAACTCAAAGGGAGTTCGGAAATCATATCGAATGTAAAAACATGTTGAATGAATTTTTCCAAAGGATTACTACATTGCTTAATGTGTAAGGTCAAGTAATGATTCCTCAGGTAGAGGACGACCTAATTGAACAAATGTTGGAAATAACACCAACGAAAAATGGTAGTAATCCTGTTTTGTTGAAGAATAAATTGCATTATGAAAACGATTGGATACTATGGCATAAAGGAACACTAGAAAATTGTAGATTATTACAGTGCAAAAGAATCTATGGCATATGTTTACTTGAATTGCAATTTTGTACATGTTGTACTGAAGAAGTAGTGGGCTAGACCCAAAACTTGTTGCAGGAAACTGCAGGTATTGGGCGATGGAAAACTTGAGAAGAAGGCAAGAAAGGTCAAAACAGGAAACGTGAAACAAGAAACGATGACACAATGGCAGAAGGAAAACTGGTTAAAAATAAGAAACACCGAGGACGGTGTTAATTTTAGGGGGAGAGGATGTAAGATCCCTCCTAGACCTGTGAATGTGTTGTAAACATTTTTGCATTTTATTGTATTCGTCTTCTAGTGAGGAGCTCAAGGCCAAGGCCCCACCAGTAAGGCCTTGTAATTGATACTATCTAAAGTACCTTAGGATAGTCAAGATTTGAACACATCTCAACGACGGGCAACTGAATCCACCAGGGATGGGTAAACCACAAAGAAAAACATGGAAGTCGAATAATGGTAACTAGGTATCATCGCGATACCAATGAGGGAACTAGCCACCTTCGAACTTAAGACGATTTTAAGATCTCTCACATACATAACTAGCAATTTACTTCATTGTGTACATGCGGGCCTGGGGCTCAATCATGAAGGAGATATTGCATGAAAGAGACTTCCAACTACAAACTATAGAAATAGATCATAAAAAATGGGAACATAAAACCCCACGCCCAATAAGGTTCTTCCACCTCTCCTTAGCCGAAGGCATAGGAGGAAGAAGACATAGCTAAAAAGTATATATATGTGATGGTAATATATATATAACATAAAAGGGATTCATGTGTAATAGAAAGAATATATATAAGGGTAATATATATATATATATATATTATATATATGGGAATAAATACCGACAACGTTTTCATGTAAACACACATATGTATGTAAACTATTACACATATATGAGCCTTATAGAATAAATACTCATGTTCAATGTAGTATTACTTATCTGGAGTAATAATCAAGGGTCTTAGGACCCATTACCTAAATTCCAGTCATCAATCAAGGAAGCGTTATTGGGAACGTAGATTAAGGAGGTGTTACTCCTTACTTTGATATCATAGATTGTGGAAAACATTAGATTCCCTGACTCATTTGCGCCGATGGGGGAAACATTACCGGGGAGTCATGAATCACTGTTTTTTTTTTAACGTTAAAAAGACTTACATTAATGAGGGAAGAATGGTTTAAAAAGGGGGGAGGCGTACTTGTTAGGGGGTGGTGCGCTTTCCAAGAGGAATGAACCGGGCGTGGTTTCCAATCGTTGCATTTCACAATGTATATAGGAAGGTAGTGCCTATGAGATCTGTGCTGGAGGATCTTTGCGATAGAGGAGAGAATGGGCGGGGCAGTATGCTGGAAGAGAAGGATGCACCTACGACGTGAGTGCCCATGCGATTTGACTGTCCGGTATGTACCTGCGAGATGCTCTCCATATTTTCTTGAATGCGTTATGTTTTTTTTTATTTTTCCTGCATTTTGGATGTGGGATCTGGAGGTACTTCTCCTCCAGTGATGCAACTGGACCGTCCAACATACACCTGCGATTTAGGTTTATATGGAGTGTGCGATCTTTGCCTGATGCATGTGAATTTTTAAGCCTACGAGTTAGGGTTTTTAAGCACATATTTTTGTTAATCGCCGGCTCATATTAGCGTAGAGTAATGTAAAGTTGTTGTCCGAAGTGATACACCCTGGTTGTATCCTTAGACGTGATCTACATTACCATAGCTCTCGACCTATCTTACCACCACGACAGCTAGCAAGAGGATTCATGTATAAAATATTTCTCTTTCATAAACTACGACGTGTCTGTTGGATGCGAATTGCGATTTGGCCCTTTGCGATCTTGGTTTTTTTTGGTATTAGAAATACCCTCGATTGCCTTGCACACGGTGGAAAGCCGGTGCAACTTGCAGACACGTGATATGACTTTGTTGTATTTGGGGATTTACCACTTAGTGCCTACTATTTTACACAACAGCGAAACTATGAGGTCTTGCGGAGAGGTAAGACTTGGATGAACTTTAATTCTGGGTTGGGTAGGTTTGGAAGGATTGTTTTAATGCGTTTATTTGTGTGCTGAAGACCCTATTCAAGGTGCGATTACCCATCAAGGTCTCTTGGGCAATTTCGACCTCATAGTAATGCTGAAAGTTTTTTTTGGCCTCCTCACTGAATTATTGCACACTTTGATTTTAGCAGGCCGTGACTCTGAATTATTTCACACATTAATGTTAGCAGTCCGTGACTCTGAATTATTGCACACATTAATTGTAGCAGGCCATGACTCTGACTGGTAAAACAATTGAGGGAGAATTAAAGTAAAACAAAAGAAAAACTAGAGTGTGGCTGCTGGAATACTAATTGGCTGCGAGAAAATGGCTACGAGTGCGACTAATAAATAATGGAGGAAAAGTTAAAAACAAAATTAAAGAAAACTATCTCCTTGTTTAACATCTTACAATCCAAAATCTATGGGACAAGCTGCTTATGTTTTATGCTAGAACTCCAGACTGCATGCAGTCTCTCTAGTATACTATGATCAAGGTTGGAAGGGACTTTGGTTTCCCTTGCTTTCATTATCAAGCCTTAGATGCGCCCTTTTAGGTATGGCATTGTTAAAACTTAAAACAGATCATTCTAAGAGGGGAGGGGTTGAATGTTGAAAAGGATTGGTTAGTAAGACCAAGTGGAACTCGTTAAAAGATTGATTAAATGTTTTCTGTCATGGACCAATCTTTGTAGTATTTAGTCCAGAGATACTCTGGGGAAAAAATTTATGAGGAAAATAGAATGGCACGACATTGTGCGCTTTGTAATTTTTTTTAATAAAACATATGTCACGGGATGTGACACTTTTGGTGGACGTAGCCCCAAGGTTTGGGTGAACCACATACATTTTTTGTCTGTTTCTTTTTCATGTGTCCGAATGGTTTATTTTCCTATCATTTTCTCATTTTCTTGTGTATATGTGATGATTGATCCGTAACTTGTGAATAGAGATGTTTTGTGTACTGGTAATGATGATCTGCAATTCTGCTAATAAGATTGATTATATGCTGATATACAACTTTGATTATTATTGTAGAAGAGAATTCTGTTAATAAGATTGATTATATGCTGATCTGCAACTTTGATTATTATTGAAGAGAATTCTGCTAATAAGTTTGATTATATGCTAATCTACAACTTTGATTACTATTGTAGAAGAGAATTCTGCTAATAAGATTGCTTATATACATGATGTTGATCTACAACTTTAATTGCGATTGTAGAAGGGAATTCTGCTAATTAGATTGATTATATACATGATGCTGATCTACAACTCTGATTGCTATTCTAGAAGATTTATTACAATCGATTTTTGGTCTCCATTCTTCTAATAAGATTGTTTATATACATGATGCTGATCTACAACTTTAATTGCGATTGTAGAAGGGAATTCTGCTAATTAGATTGATTATATACATGATGCTGATCTACAACTCTGATTTCTATTCTAGAAGAGTTATTATAATCGAGTTTTGGTCTCCACATGGTATTATTCCAACACTTGGAGTTTTCAACCAAACCACTAATACATGAATGGTTGTGTACCTTGTAAATTAAATCTATGAATTGGGTCAAGGGTACGTTCTATTAATTTATAGAGGATTGGCAAACGAAGCATCCACAACCCTGCACCCTTGATGATGGGTACCTCATGATTTAAGGATTAAATAGGTAATTGTAATAATCACCTTGAGATCCATATTTTATTAAAAGGGTTTTTACGAGAAAATTTATGTTAAAGGATGTCCAAAATGGGTACTTTCTCAAAATTGATAATTTGAGATGGAATATAATTATCCCTTATTGAAGAAATCCTAACTGTCTAAAGTTAGTATGCATGAGGCTTCCTCCAGAGGATTATTATTCTATTTTCTATTATTACGATCAGCCAAAAGAGGGAACGTTATGTGTAAAAAAAAAAATGAACTCTGAAGAAATGATACATAAGAACTGGGGTTAGGCCATAAGTTATTGTTCAAAATAATATTAGGGTATGATGCTGACTGATTGGAATGCATACACCTATGACTCATTAACAAGAATTGTGTGTATATATATATATGTTGCCTTTGTCAGGAATGCACTTTGTTCGAATTTGTTTGTAGCTTATTACATTCTCTTACCCCATCTTCATGCATAACGACCATGAGGTATATGGGGTATGTTACAGAAATTATGTTGCAAATTCTTATGGGCAGGGAATTCAGACTCTTCTGGATTGCCTTGGACCTCTTGGAAAGCTTTAGCATGTCTCAAATTTTTGGGAGGTTGGGGGTTGAAGATACCTGCTATTTTTGCTAAAGCACTCACTGCTAAGAGTGTTTGGAACCTTATTCATGGATCAAGCCTATGGGTGAAGATAGCTTTACATAAATATGTACATTCCTTTTCATTATTGGATTGGATTAGAGTTTCTGTAAAAAAAGAAAAGATGTATGTCTATTTACTGGAAAGTGGTACTTTGGTCTTTTGATATTATTGGCAATTATCTTATTTGGAAGGTTGGGAATGGTGCATATGTTAGACTTGGCCTGGATCCATGGGTTGGATGTAAGTGGAGACACCTTTTACCATCTAGGTTGATTGATAAACTTCATTCTGTTGGTATTTATTTTCTTAAAGACATTGGCTGTCCTGGTGTGTCTTTGTTGTTGGAACAAGGATGTCTATCAGTTGACTTGATTGTCCTTGAGGATCAGCAGTATGTTACATGCTGGAATAGTTATTTGGCGATTTTAAAAACAAGTCATGTCAGGTTGTCAAATGATCCTGATATTTTGAATTGGAATCAGTCTAAATCTGGGAAGTATACTCCTAAAAGTGGATATCTTCGGTTAGTATTGGATAGAAATGAGGTTGAACTTTCTTGGTGGTGGAAGGTCCTTTGGAAGTTCAAATCTCCTCTTGAGGAAAAAATATTCTGTTGGTTTTTATTATCTAATAAGGAATTAACATGGGATGTTATTTGCAGGAAGGGTAGGGAAGGTCCAGGGAGATGTTACTTATGAAAAATAGAATCAAATTCCAATATACATATAGGAGTGGAATGCTCTTTTTCTAGAAGTGTGTGGTTTGAACTTCAGGCCAAGTTACAGCTAAACAATTTATGGAATGGTAATTCAGTAAGTACTTGTCTGAAAAATTGGTGTCTTAATGGAGAAGTGAAACACGTCAGGTCTTTACCTTTAATTCTGTTATGGTTCATATGGAAGGCGAGAAACCAAATTTGTTTTGATGATCATTTTTTATCACCTTACCAGGTATCATCTCTCTGTTTGGGTTTGCTGAGTTCATTTCCTAAAGATAATATTGTGTTTAGAATCAGACTTGTTATTCAAGAAGTTATTGACAAAACTTATCCTTGGGGATATTTTGATAGATCGACAGCAAGTGATCCAAAAATATGTGGAGCAGGTGGCTTACTCTTCATCTCTGTTGAGCACTATTTTACTTTTAAACAAAGGTTGGGATTTGGAACTAACAATTATGCAGAGCTTCTTGGATTAAAGCTTCTTATCATTTTGGCTTTGGATAAATATTTTAAAAAATTGCAGATATTTGATGACTCTCAGCTTGTTATCAATTGGGCTACTGGTAAGTATCGAATACAAAATATTCAACTTGCACAAATTCTTCTTGAAGTCAACACATTGTCTGAAATGTTTGAGACAATGGGTTTTTTGCACATTTATAGAGAAAGAAACTCTCTTGCTAATGTTTTAGCAAAAGATGTCCATCTAATGTATTGTTTGGGTCTTGGCATATTTTTGAGCATCAAGAAACTGAGTGCTTTGAATCTATTATGTTTAAAAAAAAATGTTTTGAAAAGACTTGGGCTATCCTGTGTTTATGTGAATGCAGTATGGGGTTTTGTCTTGGGGATAAGGGATGGATGGTTCCAGTCGCTATGGGACTTTACTGTTTTCTGGAGCATAATTAACGAAGGTCTTTTGAAGGCCTATTTTTGCATATGATATATTTTTGATTCAATGATTTTGAAGGCCGGTCTGAACTAGTTTATATTTGGAACTTACTAATGGTTTTGAATAGTTGATATGACTGTTTTGTTTAAAGTAATTGGGTAGTTGGTTTCCTAAATGATGTAAATGTTATATGCTATGACTTTATGTTTAGGTGAATATTATGACACTATGATAGAATCTATAAGCATCCTTGTCACTGATGGAAATGATTTATGTTTGACTCTTTGATAGAATCTGTATAAGATTTTATAAGACTTTTTGGTCAGTAATTTTTTTGACAATGGACAATATTTGTTATTGTGTCATATATTATGTTTTTCTATAAATACAATTACAATTTTTTTTTCTCTAAAAAAAATATAAAACAAGTATATGTGCCAGGAGTTAATTTGATTGTGTAGTTGATTTTATTTTCGAATATGTGTAGTTGACCCAAGCAGCCCGATGTAATGTTATTAATTATTTTTGTTTTAAAGGTGATTCCCCCCATTTTCATCTATTGACGACTCCCTAACCATTTTGATTTGCTTGGACCCCAAGTAATAAAAAACTAGCTGACTTAGGGTTTTCCGCTTGCCTTTCGAACAATTTTCTATACACACTGACCAGGAAAATTGTATTAACATGCACACCATTGAAAGATGCCATTTTTTTTCTGCAAACTATTCCCATTGAATGAGTGTTTGCTTGCGTAAATAGGTTTTACGGATAATTTATGTGTTGTGTAACAAATCAATTTCTTGAATGTTTCATTCACTCAAGTCTCAGTAATACATGTTGCATTGAATTGACCCACTCATGTTGATTTGACATGACCTTATCTTAGTCTGTTTCTAAACACCGAAAGTACGCCTACTTTTTAATACAATAGCCTGCAGTCAACCAATCAAAAGGCGGATAATTATCTTTAATAATATTTAATGAAGCAAGAGAGAACGACTAACAATATTCAACATGCACCAAAGTAATAAATGTTGCGGGCCTACACTGTGGGAAGTTAGATCTTAACTTGTTTGAGATCTAACAACCCACAATGCAGCCGCTGCAGCATTTATTACTCTGCTACATGTAAAATATTTTTTTTCCAAAGTGAACTGTTGTCATCAAGGAATCGAATATCTCAACGGCTTGTTCTAAGAAACAACGAGCACCAATGTACTTCTTGCCTTCTATACAAATCCTAAGGAGCCATAATAGTTTATTGTGTTCAATCGTGTATTCTCCTTACTTGTGACGTCTTTGAATTTGTTTTGAATTTGTGAGCGTCTTTTTTTTCTCAACCTCTCTGCTCTGTTTTCAGGGTTTTCTTTTCTCGTTTGTTATCCTAAGTAATTCGTATTTGAAATTTTATGGTGATGCATGGGAAGTGGTTATCCAAAGTGATAAGTGGAGGTAGCAGATTAGACTGCAAGAAAGAAGAGGAGATTAACCGACTGTAGAAACAATCGAAGCCAATGATGAAGCCATAGGAACATGTGGGTGGGGCTCAAGCGGCTTCGGCAACAGTAACTAGGACTGGTAAGAAAGAATCAGGGTATAATAATACTAATTGTCAAGAATATTTTGACAAGGGTGTAGAAGCTTTCATCAATGGGTTTCGCATGGATTTGGAATTGCAGAGGACACTTTCTGATCGTCGATACTATGGCTACCTGGATAGAGATACATAAATGGAAGCTATTTTTATCATGATCACTACTTTTAGTTAAATATTACTTCTGTAATGATATACTAAGTTCAGTGCAGATCCAGGGATAATAAATTGTTTTGTGTAAATTTTTATGTCTTATGTGATTTACTATAATGAATACAACTTCCGGTTTTTATTTACATGTGTATATGTTCCCGGCTCCATTTTTTTTTAATTTCTTTCTCGGAATGTTGAATTACTTCCTCCGAATGTTGGATGTTGTGTGATTCAATGACCAACAGGTCATTAAAATATATGAAGTGAGATTTAAACTAATGAAATAATAATTATTAAAACATTTAAAACAATTTGCTCTTATTAAATGAAAAACACCAAAACACCTCACAATGGAATTCAATTTTTCAGAATTGGGTTTATAATATTTCACAAATTGAATTTGAAATTGAAACCTAAAATAACAAACAACAAAAACTTAGTCATTCACATACCAAAAAACAAGTTCATAGACTTTAAATAAAAAGCAAATTCTCTTACTAAATATTATTATTTATTTCTATATGTAACAGTTTTTTCAACATTTTGCTTTTGACTAATGAGTTGTGCTTCTTCATGCTTCTGTATATTCAACCTTCTCTCACTAAATATTATTATTTATTTCTATATATATATGTAACAGTTTCTTCAACATTCTTCTTTTGACTAATGAGTTGTGCTTCTTCATGTTTCTGCAGCTCATATTCAACCTTTTCTCACTAAATATTATTGTTTATTTCTATATATATGTAACAGTTTTTTTAACATTATGCTTTTGACTAATGAGTTGTGCTTCTTCATGTTTTTGCAATTCATATTAGGCAAACAATATTCAACATGCAATAGAGTAATAAATGCTGCTGCTGTAGCAACACCATGGGGTCTTCACTTAGTGAAACCATGCCATAGCACCTTTGTTCATGGCATATGAAACAATACCCCTATTTTCAAAAAATATTGGAAAATACCTCCCAAAATCATTTTTTTAACCCCCTCCCAATATGCCTTCCCAATTTAAAAAAACCCCTATTTTCACTGTATATTGCATGTATCAATTTTTTCATTTACATTTTTTATACCCCTTTAGATTTCTACCTAGTATATTGACATGATACTCGACATTCATTCTTTTCCCTCACAATGCAAAATAATTATTCATAAGTGTGTAGGGTTCCTTAACAATGAGCTAAGGCTACTCCCTCTATGGTCTTTCTCCTCTTTGTTCAATAAAATGAACTTTATGACCCCCCCCCAACACAAAGATATGCACTCCTCTCCTTGATCTATGGGATATGAGACCTTCTCAAGAGACTAGCCACCCCTTGTTGAAATACCTAGAACATGATACTAATGGAAACAAGGAGAACAAGAGAAGAAAATAATAATCCTCCTCATTTATGATGATGCACTTCGAGTGGACATGCATGGACCATGAAGACTATGAGTAAATGACCCATATTTGCCTCTTAGTTTTCAGGTATAATCCACTATGGCATTTTCTATAGGGTGTTCACTATTAGCCTACATGATAGTATGTTAGTAGAAATTTTCAGTTCCTTACTTCTTCTACAATAAAACCTTACTATTTAGTATTTTTCTTTGACCATAAGATTAATGGATTGCTTGAAAATTGAAATAGAGTGCCATATCTAGCAGCTTAAAACATTTTAGGTATTATCTCCAGGATTTCCAAGGAATTTCACCGTCTAGTGATCCAAATACTTGGATGTTATATGTAATCCTCTAGACAAAAGAAAAATCTTTTGAAAGAAAGCTCAAATCATAGAACACAGACAACTGGAGTCTAAAAATAGTCAAGCATTACCTCAACAGTAGTTGCCACATCACACAGCTTTTGCAGAGATATGCTTGTAAAGAGCTTGGTCCCTACTACCACAGGTCTTTTGATGGTAAGGGTACCAGTTTTGTCAAAAATAATGCACTTAACTTGCATTAACATACATTCCAAATGACAAAGTTATACGTAGTATTGTATAAGTTTATACATTGTTTCATGTTAAAGTCAAACTTCTATAAGGTTTTGTTAACTCTTAGAATCTCTCAAAGTGCTGACTTCAAGGTCACAATATGTAACATGAAGTAGTATTGTCCACCTTTGGATGTCCTAGCAGGTTAGTTATGATGTCAGAAATATCATGTAATGACATTTACATGGAGGCCATTCTTCTTAAAGGAAGTGGATGTATGCTGACACAAAAATGTAGGTAGCCCCTATTGTGAATAGCTTGCTCCAAAATATGTAGTGGCCACAAAATTAGTAGTTTTGGAGAACACTAAGATTCAAATTTTAAGGGTGAGGGGAAAAACAGAATGAACAAGCTCCTGAAGCTTTCTCCACAAAAAATGGAGCCATCAAAAAAGAGTTTAAGATTGCAACCAAAGTAGGGTGTCTTCATTCCACTTTGGATTTGAAGTGAAAAAGTTTCTTCTGCTATTCTTCTAGAGTTCCTTACATGTTTAACATTAGAGCCCAAACTTTACAAAGTACATAGAAGAAGAATAAACAAGAAAGGTTTACAATTCTTATATATATCTCTACTCCTAAAATCCTAAGGGGTTATCTCAACCAAGAAAAGGTAAAGGGATGGTTGATAAGATTTCTAAAACCCCTAGGTATTTTGCAAAGACAAGTAAGATTGAGTGCTATGGGGAAGCAAGTAAACCACTCGTTGATTTGGGTGCTTGAAGAATAACTAGGTGTATGGATGATTCTCTTCCAAGAAACAAGGACCTGCAAAACATGAATCCATAGGTTTTTAACCTTAGTGATTCAAATGAGGAGCCATTGAAAAGTAATGAAAATTTTACTTATCAATTTGAACCTCACTTCACATATGATTCAAGCTATGCCACATGGGATATGAACACACATGTTAGAGATCATATAGAGTATTTGAATAAGGAGGTTGATCAAATTGAACCAAATCTCATAAGGATGCCTTTTCTCAAGATGTTAAACCCTCTGTTCCATCCATGAATGAAATGCAAGCACAAAAAAACAGTTGGTTGGAAACACAAATAAAAGATCATGAGTTAATTAACACTCTTTACAATGATGAAAACATCAACCTGAAGGTTAATGTAGCACAATTGGTCAAAGAGAGGGACAATTTGACAACTAAGAAGATTCAATACAAATCTCATAGGGATCTAATGATTCAAAAGGGTAAAAATGGTACATGCAAAATAAACCTAACAAGGTGAAGCTCAACAAGCTAAGGGATAAATCAAAAGAAGCAAGTAGAATCACTCCTGTATAAGTGTCTATCGACAACACTCATAATATACTTATTACAACTATAAGTTCAATATACTTAAGATTCATTAAATACACAAGTATATATTGATATCCATAAATTTAAATTAGAGTGTTAAAAATCATGCAACATACATAGCTATAAGTTTTCTCTTTTTTTAATCTATATATAACACTTTCATTTAAAAGTAGATGGAATACTTGTTTGACACTTTTTTATTTGTTAAACCCTTTCTATTGACATTCCTTTACATGGAATTTGCAATACAACTAGAGGCAAGACTTAATGAATAAACAATATATTCTTTAATAAGATCATCTCCTTTTGCACATTGTTCGAGCTTCAATAGAATACCCGATTGTATTCTATCACCTATAGTAAAGGAAAAACAAAGACAAATTACCTTACTGAAGTTGGAATTTCAAGCAATGTGGTAGATCAATTTAAGGGATGGAATTTCATGAAGACTCTGATTCTGTGTGAAAACCTATATGTGAATGAATGAATAAAAGAAATGGCTTCAAATATCTAGTAAAATCACTAGATGATGTCTTCCTAGATTATGAATCCTTGGAGGATTATATGTTGTTTTGTATCATTTCAATGTCAGTCTCTTCCATAATTAGAGGGAGGTTTTTCCTGAGGGTGTTAGGTTACCAGACAGGTCACCAGAGGGAGATATAGACACGGGTAATTTAAAAGGGAGAAGTACCCCTAACTGTATTCACCAGCTCAAAATCCTTGACACGGATTTCAATAGGGTAATCTGCAATAAACCCTATGCATGGACCTACACCGGAAGGCCATTTAAAAGATAAATGGTTCCATAGCTGATACAATTGTATTTCCTTTTTTGAGTTAATCCTTTTGAGAAGCTTAGTGGGGGATATTTGTAGTTTCTGATTTTCAAGTTCTCTTGACAAACTTCGTTTGTAGTGCACATAATCTTGATCTTTTTCCCCTACCCTAGTTTTTGTTAGAAGGTAATAAAGACATGCTAGTTTTAAATTCACTTCCATTTTGTTCCTCATCATGGAATGGAGCAACGTTGTTATTCTTATTCTAATCCAAAGTGTGACTCTCTAAGTGTGCCTCATGCAGGATATTGGCTTTAAGTGTATTAGTAAGCTAGTTCTGCTCTCTCTCTGGTTCTGTGTTTGTCATTCCAAAGTTGTTCTCATCAATATCCATAGTGTTAGTTTGTTTCTCCTGCAAATTATTTGAGTCCAGTGTCTTGGGAGTGTTTTTCCTTTTCTTTGATGCATTCATTGTAACACTAAGACTGTGTGCCACTTCCGAATATGAACCCATCTATAAAATGGAAACCAACTCAGCTTCAGAAATCTCAAAATTGTTGTTTCACAACCAATTTTGATATTAAGTAGGAACTTGTAATATAGCATGTGAACAAATCGAATAGTATAAATTAGAATGAATCATAGCACTTACCGGCTACAGCATCACACAAATAAAACAACACAAAAATACAGGGCAAAGAAGATATTGGGTAGTATAAGACATGAAGGAAGATGAACAATATGAAATATAAACTGAAGTAGACATGATTCCTTTATAAGATGAATACGTGAACATCAATAGTGTCAATACCACTTTCCTTCAGAAAATTAAGAAGCTCGGCCAAATTTTGTTCAGTTTGATGATAGTCTCCACTATATGGCCAGATAGCCTGTATAAACAAAGCAAATAAAATATCACAATAGGAAAGAACACCATAGGAACTTAATATTTAACCTTTAGGAAATAAGAAAGACACCAATATTAATTGTACATGCCTCTATGAATAGCATTGGATCTCAGTTTATATCTCATGTATCCCAACAGGCTAATGATCTTAATAAACTTGAAGTAAATTTAAAACACCCTCATACAAGAAATGTGAGACATTCCATGCAAGAGTATAATTGTTCCAGTCTATCATTATTTTGGGCCTTCAATATTGGAACAGCAAGATGTTAGTGTGCTGCAGCTCTTAGAAGCGTTAATATGGGGAAAGGAAAAAAATGCAGAATTGTTAACTTTTAAGGAAGAGCATGCAACTGCAAAGGAGGCCTAACTTGTAAATTTGATATCAGTTGGAGGCAGTGTCCTCATGAGGCAGCATCAATTCAATAAGTGGAATTGTAGTTCAGTATTGCCATGGATAGGAATAGATAGTACAGTTCCAACTTGGGCATTTTACCACCTTATATGGTAAGACATTTTTTTCCCTATGGTTCAGTCTTTGGTTCTTGAAATATTATGATGCCAAGGACAGTTTATACAGTCCCTGAAATGCCTTATGCAGTCTTTAATTCCTGAAATATTATGATGTCGGGTATAGTTTATCAGTCCTGAAATCCCTTCTGCAGGTTGTCATATGTTAGAAACTTTCACTTTATTCAACCAAAGGTATCAAATTTCAATTTTATCTTTGGGAGGATGTCTGTTACCAACCTTGTGGAGGATATGCCAGTGGCAAATGTAGTGGATACATAAATGGATTCATGGATGGAATCCTATAACTTCGCTTAATGTTTTCTATAAAATCCTGTCAAGGCAATTGCTATACCGATTAAAAATATTGCTGCACACATAGTTAGACAAGAGTAGACTGGTTTTTCTTAGGGTAGGTTTATCTTAGTGGTAATGGTTTCAGTTTGGGAACCTATGGAATGGGATAGGGAAGAAGAATACATGCCTTGATATTTTTTTGATGGTTTTGTGCACAAGTATTGGCCTAATATGAGGTGATTGTAATTTATTTATATCAAGTATCCATCCTAGCATGAAGCTAATAGGCATGAAGTTAGAGCGCCCCTCCTTTTCAGCACCAAATATACTTAATCATTTCCTTATTTGACCAGCTATTTTGGGTCTAACAGACAATGTTATTATATATGGTCATTTTTAGGCCTCTAGACAGTATGTGTGGGTTATTGAGATGCGTATGGGTTGAATAGTTATGGAAAGTGAGACATCCTTGTTTAGTTCTACATGCATAGAATGTTAAATCAATCAACAATCAAAGATATATGAGATCAAGTCTCACTTTAATCAACTTTAGAGGATCATTTGAATTTACAAGGAGCAAAGCCAATATGTAAGTCATGCATTTTTTTCAAATGTAGCATTTCATGCTCTAAGAAAAGGATAGACTAAAATAAGACCGCGATGGAGTTTTCAAGGAAAAGATGGTGTATTTCTAAAATGTAGGAATCTTAAGACTTTCCTCCTAAGCAGGAATGCTATATTGTTATTGTTGACCTGGTAGAATTGTGGTGCTAATGCATTCTGGAAATAGTTGGACTGTCCCAACTCCAACAATAAGTGGAAAGACTGTTTCAAGTTCATACCACGCATAATGAGACCAGATCCTATAGAGTTGTCTCTTGAATCCTGAATGTAGTCTGTGACTACTTTTGTGCTAAGATTCCATAAGAAATGTCACCATGTATAAAATTTACGTCTGACAAAATCTGATTGAGTCATTAAATTTCCTATTCAAGTTGATAGGAACTTGATCTAGTGTTTGTGCTACTAAAATCCCATCAGAAATTCTATACAAATGGATAATCATTTATAGATATGTCTCAACTAAGTGCATCATAAAAGATAAATGAATAAATACTCAAATAAGCTCTACCAATGTACTGAACAAAGCCCTGATATTTATATTTCCAAAGAATATTAAATATCTTCAAAGTATGATAGATTACCTTGAGAACTCCATCATGTACAGTCAGTTTTCCAGCTGCAGATGTGGCCCCTCCAGCTAAGAAGCTAGAATAATGGAACGTTCTTTTCAATTTATGTACATAGCAACAAATAGACGATGTTAAGAAACAACCTACATGGAAAACCTAGATCCTTGTAGGTCTACTTCAAAAGCAAAGACTACAGTTATAAATGCCATTAATAAAATATAAAGAAGACCTTATGTTGGAAGTCAAGATACCATTACAGAATTGTTGATTAATCCAGTCGATGTTGAATACCTTTCCAACATATAGTTCTTTTGAGGTGCTCATCACAAATATCCAGCCTGATTCTTCACACCCTTCGGTAGTGTCAATCAACTCCCCACTTTTTTTGCAAATAAGTTTACCATTTTGAGGAATAACCTCATAATGTTCCCTCTCTTTCTACAGTACAAGTGAGAATTAATTGAATCTCAAATGTAGAAAATTAAAAATAAGCTACAATAGTTTGTAATGTCCATATTGAAAGCTTAACTACAATGTTTGACTTAGAGCTCATCTCCTCCCATGGCATTTGAGAAACCAATGGCAGTAAAATCATAATTCCAAATATGGCAAGGCATTAAAGCAAGATAATATAATTTATATTTTGGTGTTTCCTTGTAATTTCATGTCCAAACAGGTAGGTACAAGAAGGGATGGTTGATGGATGGACACTATAGGTATTGGGTTGTACAAAAATAAATAGATGAATTTCTCCATAGGAGACTAAAAAATAAGTCTAAATTCGTACCAGCCAACAATCAGGATTTTGTATCCCATCCAACGGACTGAACCAAATAAGAATTATCCAACATTAAGGCCATGGACAAGTAGAGAACTGATGCAGGACTATTATTCTTCCACATCCAACTTCAATGTGTGCAAATTATATTCTAGTTTTGTTGTACAACAAACATTTAAATAAGGAGGACCATAGTTAACACCTTCCTCTTACCTAGATCAATTCTTTTGCAAAAATGATGTCATAAATTGTAATGACATCTAAGGGGAAATTTTCCAAGTTGGGATTTATTCATTGACATAGTAGAATCCATGTGGGCAGTTCCCTAAACAACAGGTGGGTGTGATTTCAAATATTTTTTAAGAATGCCAAAACAGCAAAAATATGATGCACCTTAACATTTTTTCTATATGGTATATGTAACGGGATTTCTTTTCTTGATAGCAGAACTCGACATAATGTTTCAGCTAGGTTCAGGGACACGGGGACAGGGGATGAGTTTTAGGAACGGCTGAAGAGATCCCCAAATTTCAGGGGACAACAGGGGATGGGATATAAACGAACCCCTCTACAAAGGACAGAAAAAACTTAAAAGTATATTATATAATTAGAGAGAATGGAATATCCAATTACACAATTTGAAAATTAAGTCTATGACCCATTGGTTTTTGTATTACTGAAGGAAAAATAGAAATACAAAGACACATCCAAAAACCATAATCTTACCTTATACAAATGCATAAAGACCAAAGCAACAAATACAAAAAAATACAAAGACCAAAGCAAGTGGCTTGGGTGGGGAGAATAACGTTCCATACTACAACCACTTCTAGATCCAATTGGCTAACTATCATTAAATATGTACAGCGGCCTTTAAAATTCTATTGAAGAATCAAAAGGGAAAATGACTTTTTTTTAAGGCATCAGACTCCATATAAGATGTTTGGGGATTTTGAGACACCCCATAGAATTAGGATAAATCCGAATATGTCCAAATAGAAGATGGCATCCCTGGGATAGCTCCCTGTTAGAATTAGGAGGAATCCAGATATGTCCAAACAGAAGAGGGTATCCCTGTGATAGCCATTAGAGGAATTTTGGGGTATAAAATGGGCCTCCTAAGGAAAATAATAAAATAATAGTTAAAATAATAAAATAATATTGATTAATTTTGGAGGAAGAAAGAAAAAAACTACTTTTTGTGTTCGTATTTTTGACATATCTCCGTGTGTTTTTACTCAAATTTCGATCGGGAGAGCTCGTTGGATGCGGAATTTGAATCCGCATCCAACGAGCACCCACACTGCATACTTTCGACGGACCCCGCTACCCCAAAAACCAGAAATACCTGAAAAAAACGTGATGATGATGTCATCATCACGTTTTTTCAGGTATTTCTTGTTTTTGGGGTAGCGGGGTCCGTCGAAAGTATGTCATCATCATGTTTTTTCATGTATTTCTTGTTTTTGGGGTAGCGGGGTCCGTCGAAAGTATGCACTGTGGGTGCTCGTTGGATGCGGAATCAAATTCCACATCCAACGAGCTCTCCCAATTGAAATTTGAGTAAAAACACAATGAGATATGTAAAAAATACGAACAAAAAAAGTAGTTTTTTATTATGACAAATATGTCAATTCAACCATTATGGTTGACTTATTTTATTGAAATTCTATTGGTTCTTGAATTCCAACTCACAAAAACTTATTTTGGCACGTTTTCTTATAAGGCCCATTTTAGACCCCAAATTTCCTCTAATGTCTCTGCCACAGGAGAAACATCACAAAGACATCCCACTGGCATTCCCTGTTGATAGGACATGACAAGGGATGTGGCATCCCTATCCTTGATTCCCTGGGGACATCACCCACCCCTGGGACAATTCCCCTTGATTCCCTGAAATAATCCCCAGGCTAAAAATTACTCCGTTAGCTAGTGTCCTATACCAGTTAGGATCACATTAAGAAAATAGATAAAATATTACTGGTCCAAGATATTTTATGTGTTCTTTATTAAGCATCAACCTAGGACACCTATCTTGAAGGTTTAACTCTTTTCCCTCTCCAATGTCCAACCTGCATTGATATTTTAAATTGACTCAGTTTCATTGTTCATTAAACATGCCAAAATAAAATAATTAGATTCAATGAAAAATGAAATGACTGAATTGTATCTAATGTGATGGAGGTCCTATTGTCCTCGAGTCAATTTGTGTAGAACCAACATGATAATTATATTTGATAGAATGAGTGAGAAATATATGTTTCTCAAATGCATTTAACAAATAATGATATATAAAGCTTGGGTAAAACCAACATGATAGTTTACTCTGATAGAACGAGTGGCCAATAACATTTTCTCAAATGCATTTAACAGACAATGAGATATAAAGCTTGGGTGGATAAAATATTGAAAATAAACGTATTCATAGGAAGAGAAAAACGGTTTTCCTTCTTCATGATACTACCAAAAATTTAGAAAGATTTACAGGGCTAGGTAATAGACCTACTAAAGATAGGGTGATCAAATATTGGAAAAAAAACAATCATTTAGATCTTCATATGAAAAGAAAAATTGTTTCCCTTGCTAGTGACCATGGAGGAAATCTCAAAACATTTACAGGATATTAAACCTACTATCAAATAGGAAAGTATGTGGAACCATAGACATTATCAGACATAGGCTGAAGGCAATGTTTAATGCAGAGCTCACCATTGGAAAAAAGGTTGAACTGTATCAACTTTAAACCATTCATCATAATACATATGCATATTACGTCCATAACGATGTCACAGGTTGATCTGCATTTATCAAACAACAAGTTTATTATAGAAAACGGTGCCTCCTCCAACACTGTTATGCACCAGAGAAACCCACCACAAACCCACGACCATAAAATGGTGAAAAAATTCCCTTGTTATCCAGAAGACACGATGGTGAAAACCCAAGGACCAACACTGCTACGCACCAGAAAAAATGCCCTCATTTTCCAGAAAACACGATGGTGAAAACCCAAGGACCAATGCTGCTACGCACCATAAAAAATGCCCTCATTTTCCAGAAAACACGATGGATAAAACCTAAGGACCAACACTGCTCCAATTTGAAAAAACACCGTCATTATCTAGCCAGAAAAAACGATGGATAAAACCTAGAAAAACGATGGAGAAAACCACAGGAAAACCCTATGCAACATACGCAAGGTGCACACAGGCTTGGAACACTGGTGAAGGGGGCAGGCAAGATTGTGGAATAAAATATTCCCCAACATATTGGATATTTATATAGTTAAAAAAACCCTTTTACCCCTAATATACCACCAATATATTGACTTTTAATTTTTTTATTTTAACCCCCCCGAATATGAATGGACGTGATATCATATTGGTCCCTAGATGACGCCTCGTGAGCAACACTATGATCCATTGCCCGCAGCATTTATTACTCTGTTGCATGCAAAATATTTTTCACGGTTCATATTCAACCTTCCCTCGCTAAATATTATTATTTATTTCTATATGTAACATTCTGCTTTTGACTAATGAGTTATGCTTCTTCATGTTTATGCAGCTCATATTCAACCTTATATCACTAAATATTATTATTTATTTCTATATGTAACTGTTTCTTCAACATTATGGTTTTGACTCATGAATTCTGCGTCTTCATGTTTTTGCAGCTCATATTCAACCTTTTAACATTGTAGCTTTTCCATTTTCTATATTTAAGTTATTGTTTTTATTTGGTTAAAAAAGGTTTTCATGTTTCTGTACCTTATATTTAACTTTTTGACATTATAGCTTTTCCATTTTGAATATTTAAGTTATTGGTTTTATTTGGCTCCGACAGGTGTGTATGGCCAATGCCGATATGGGAACACCACCAATACTAGAATGGTGGAGAGTTTTACAGATTTGACCCACCAATGCGAGAGTTGCATTGAAGGAAATTGAGAAAAACCCTAGTTTACGAAACTGAAGCACATTGAAGTCACTGGGCCATGAAAATGCGGTAGAGAGGGCCCACTAGAGGAAATGGCATGCTAGGATACCAACGGAGTCGATGACTCATCGATCCAACCTCTTGTTGCCAACTTATGTCAAGTTGGAAGTCACATGAAAATGTCGTTCAGGGACACCTCGTCACTCTCAGGCCGGAGCGAAAAACCAAATGGAGTAGCAAGATTGCATGTCATTGGCTCTGACAGGTGTGTATGGCCAATGCCAATATTAGACAAGACTAGCACAGTGGAAGGTTTTACAGATTTGACCTACCAATGCAAGAGTTGCATTGAAGGAAACTCAACAAAACCCTACTTTATGAAATCGAAGCACATTGAAGTCACTAGGCCATGCAAACATGGTGGAGAGGGTCCACTAGAGGTAATGGCATGTTAGGAGACCAACGAAGTTGACGGCTCATCGATTTGACCTCCGGTTTCTAAGTTATGTCGAGTTGGAAGTTGCATGAAAATGTCATTCACGGACACTTGGTCACTCTCGGTCCGGGAGAAAAAAACCAAATGGAGTAGCAAGATTGCATGCCATTGGCTCCGACATGTGTGTATGGCCAATTTCGATATGGGAACACCACCAAGACTGGAATGGTGGAGGGTTTTGTAGAGTTGACCTAGCAATGTGAGAGTTGCATTGAAGGAAGCTGAGCAAAACCCTAGTTTACGAAACCGATGCATATTGAAGTCACTGGGCCATGCAAACGCAGTGGAGAGGGCCCAATGGAGGTAACGGAATGACAAGAGACCAACATATTCGACGGCTCATCAATCCAACCTCTTGTTGCCAAGTTATGTCGAGTTGGAAGTCGCATGAAAATGTCGTTCAGGGACACTTGGTCACTCTCGGTCTAGGATGACAGGGTAATTGTTGGGCATGGTAAGAGCATGATTAAAAGGTTGAAGAAGGACTTGGGAATTCAATTTTTAATGAAGGATTTGGGTCCAACACAACAAATATTGGGCTTGATGATTATACGGAACATAACGAACAAAAAAAAATTCATACTACTCAGGTGTCATACTCCATAGTGAGCAAGTCCAACTCTGATATCTCTGGAATTTGATTTGCTTTCCATCGATGTGGAAGGAAGTATACTATCTCATATATCTACCGTTTCCTATGTCCCGATTGGAACACTTAATATGCAAGCAAGTAAGGAACTATATTTCTCCAAAAAAAGATAGAAGAAATGTTACTTGGAAAGACATAATACGAGTTGTCTTAGAAGACTTAAGATGGGTGTATTTAGCTATGGTATATGATAGAAATTGTATCTCTTAAACATGAACAACTCTTTGACCTTTCTTTGTGTTATACCTTCTTCTTTCACATTCAATTATGATTATTGACTCAAATAGAAGAAGGATAAAAACTTACTAGAATAGCAATTAAAATTTAGAGATGAAAGCATAATGCGGAAGTCAAATACACTTACTCACATGTTTAAGCCTCTTGCACAACTCGCCATATAACCTTGATCGGGGATCCACGGGATTATGGCCAGGGTGGCCTCCCACCTGACTCCACACAACCAGGGCATGCCTCCAGGCCATACTTTGAAAACTAGGGTTTTCACCCAAGTGGAGTGTAAGCGCAATTACCCAACCTCATTCAATATAGCCATCTGGATCCACTCTGTATTAGAGAAAATTTCAAGTTAAAATGGCCCTTCAAAAAATAATACAAATTCCATGTCATCATGTATGAGCCAATCAAAATAATTTAAAATTCAAAATGGGTGCACCTCTTAAACAATTGTTTAATATAAATTTGGGGATATGTGTCATAAAAAAAACTACTTTTGTTGTTCATATTTTCAACATATCTCCGTGTGTTTTTACTCAAATTTTGATCGAGAGATCTTGTTGGATGCGGAATTAAATTCCCCATCCAACGAGTATCCACTCGACAGACTTTTGATGGGCACCGCTACCCCAAAAACAAGAAATACCTGAAAACATGTGATTTCAGTTATTTCTTGTTTTTGGGGTAGCGATGCCCATCAAAAGTCTGCCGAGTGGATACTCGTTGGATGGGGAATTTAATTCCGCATCCAACGAGCTCTCCCAATCAAAATTTGAGTAAAAACACAGGGAGATATATTGAAAATATGAACAAAAAAATAGTTTTTCTTTTCTTCCTCCAAAATTAATAAATATTATTTTTATTATTTTAACTATTATTTTATTAATTTTCCTTAGGAGACCCATTTTGAGTTGAAATTTCCTCCAATAGTGCTAATTTCCTCCATCAATCTCTCGTGCTTTGAATGGGGCAAGAAGTGACGTACCTTGGATTAGTTCTTTGTTGAGATTGTCTGTAAATAGATGTTCGTGCCAACAATCAAGTTTGTGAAGTGATAGACCAAAGAACATGGTCTGTAATCCATGAATACATTCCCACTAGTTATTATTGATTTCACATCTAGTGTAAGATATTCACCCTCAACCACCATCGAGCCAATAGGAAATTCTTTGTCGTCGTCATCAATCAATGGCCTTCATAATCAATCAATGATTTGTTCACGATTTGCTTACCTCGAATGCATCATGCCAACCAATAATATGTGCACCATTCATTATCTTTCAGGGCAACAACCACATATATGTCTCCTGGTTGTACAAAATATGAGATCTGGTCGTTGTCTGTCAAAATCACTCATAACTTGTCGAAATCGTTGACTAACCCTCCTTTAAGTGGGTTGCTTCACTAACTACACGTGGGTCTACTGTAAGTGACACACGAAATGGATATTGGGTACATGTAATGGGTCTACTATAAGTGATACACGAAATGGATATTAGGTAAATACATGTGTATGTAAGGTGGTCAATTGATCATGGGATGGAAGAGCCAAATGATGATGGCCAATTTGGCTCCTCCCCACTCCTTCACACATGTTTCAACATCATGTCATTATGTAACCATGTAACATTTATTCAACTACACACTTCAAATGACAAAATTCATCTCTGGTTGCATTGACTCACTAAGATGACATTGTCACATATAAGCTCAATAAATTCTAGGGATCAATGTAGCCGTCCAAGAGCATATGCCTTCAATTTGATATGAACTTATATTAGTCGGTTTCTATGCTAAACACCGAAAGTGCTGCGATATAACGAAAATTTAAATTCAGTAGCATGTGGTCAACAGATCAAAACACGGAGAGTAACCTTTAATTTTAATGACGCCAGAGACATGTCGTCATCAGCAAGGAATCAAAATAGGTTCTTGGAAAGAATGGGGTGCCAAACGGGTTGTTCTTATAAAGAAGGAGCACCAATGTATTTCTGGTCTTCTATGAAAATCTGAGGAGACCTAATTGTTCATTGTGTTCAATCGTCAATTTTCATTACTTGTGGCAACTTTGACTTTTTTTGAATTTGTGATTGGGTTTTTTCCTCGATTTCTAAGACTGCTTTCTAGGTTGGTTTTCTTCTTAACTAAGCAAATTGTTTTGTCTGCCCTTTGGGTTTTCTTCTGAAGTAAGCAAATTGTTTTTAACCAGTAATTTGTATTTGAGATTTTATGGGGATACATGGAAAGTGGTTATCCACAGTGATAAGTGGAGGCAAACCAGACCGCAAGAAAGAAAAGAAGATTATTGTACAACAGAAACAAGCGAAGACAATGATGAAGCCACTGGAACATACGGTTCAGGCTCAAGCGTCTTCAGCAGCAGTAAGTAGTAGTGGTAAGATTAAAGAATTAGAGTATACTAATACTAATTCTCAAGAAGATGTTGACAAGGCTGCAAAATCTTTCATCAATGGGTTCCGCAGGGATTTGGAATTGCAGAGGACGCTCTCTGATCATCAATACTACGACTACGTGGAGAGAGCTACATAAATGGAAGCTATTTCTGTCAGGATCACTAGTTTCAGTTAAATACTACTTCTGTAATGATGTACTAATTTCAGTGCAGGTCCTGGGACAATAAAGTGTTGTGTGTACTATTTTATTTCTAATCTAGATTAATTGAACGAATACAGCTTCTGGACTTTAGTTTCGACATGCACATGTCCCTCTCCTTTTCCATCTTTCTTTTTACTTTTTCGTTGGAATGTGATGGAGAGTGGTTCAATGATCAGTGGGTGATTAAAAAAATAAGAAGTGGTATTTAAGCTAGTTATGTAAACATTATCATAACATTTAATACAATTTTCCCTTATTAAATGAAAAACACCTAACAACTGAATTTGACTTTTTAGAATTGCGTTGTATAATCTTTCATAAATTGAAACCTAAATTGAACTGTGAAATAACAAACAAAAAACGCTCAGTTACTCTCGGAACACAACGAAATACAAGTTCTTCATAGGATTAAATATCCAAACCCTTTTACTAAATATTTCGACATGTAAGGGTTTGTTAACGCTTCATTTTTATGCAGCTCATGTTGTAACTTTTAACATTGCATTTTTCTCCTTTTTAATATTCAAAGTTACAAATTTATTGTTTTTTTATTTTCTTAAAAGAGTTTTTCATCCAGAATTTTTAGAAGGTTTCAAAATCAGCATAAATTTATTTTAAATCCTAAATTTATTAATTATGTATAAACATTTATTTTTTTAATTTATAAAAAAATTTAAGAAAAACAAATTTGCAACTCAAATTCATGCTTAATATATATGCAATTTTAAAATAAATCTATCCTAACTACTTTACTTTACTCTATAATATAAGCTACTTTACTTTATAATATAAGTTTTATTTTTTAATTATTTGATAATATATTTTTAATTTTTATAAAATTATTTATTAAATATTAACAAAATAAATAAATATATATACATATATATTTAAAATATCACAATGCTTATGGAAAAAATATCACCAAAATGGTCAACAAAATGTTACCATGAAAACAATATTTATATAAATATCAAACCAACTTGTCTATTTTGTATTTAAAACCATTTTGAAAAAACAACCACACAAATGTTCATCCATGGAGTATGGAAACAGGTAGTAAGAACACAAACACAACAACATGGTTAATAACTCTAGCTTTAAATCAAATCTGTATAATCCATATCAAAATTTACTTTTATTTAAACACATGAATGAATTGAAACACTCTTATATATAATTTATTTTTTATTTATTTTTCAATCACAATTTGTCAATACTTAATAGAGCTATTATATACTACATTTATTTGTTGAACAATAAAAAAACATATTATGATTACAAATATTTAAGTTAAATTAAATTTATATGTTTCTCTATATTAAGATGTTTCTATGCTTCTATGCTAGTATTAATGTCTTTTAAATTATAAGGATTACACATTTAACTTGCAAAATGATTTTAACTGATTTAACTTAGGGACTACACTTTACATAAAGTAGCATTTTAGAAATGATGAAAAGTGCATAGAAATATATTAAATTAAATTTCAATTTTTATTCTTATAAATTATTACAAATATTGATAAGAAAGTGTATATAACATAATATTTCCAAAAAAAAATGAAATATTCTATTAAAATTAAATCTTGGATTAAACTCCTCCTAAAAAGTGACCTCTAAACCTTGAACTAAATGCAACTAATAGTTGATTGTAGCCACTCCAATCAATATATCTTCAATATATGCACATAATACTATGGTTCAGTACCATTTAGTTGTTTTGGTTAATTGAAATTAAGAAATTTGAACGTGGAGTAAGTGTAACTAAATAGTTTGCAATAGCCATTGCAATCAATATATACACCATGGTATATAATCGTTCTTTTCAATTTTCATTCAATGATTTGGACCATTTAAGAGTAAGAGAACAGAAACTTGGACCAAGTTAACGTGAGTTTTTTTTTCCTTTTAGGATCCCGAGAATTGAACACTGAACGAAGCAAAATAATCATTTGCAATATCCTACTCGGTGTAGAATCATTGATCTTCAATATATTCATGCATTATTCTTTTGATAATACATGTAATAGGGCATTTAGAGTGGATCCCAACTTCTCGGTGTAGAATCATTGATCTTCAAAATATTCATGCATTATTCTTTTGATAATACATGTAAGAGGGCATTTAGAGGGCATGTGATTAAAGACCTTCGAAATTTATATTATACAATTAAGATGAGCCCAACTTTATTAGAAAACCCCTTTCTAAAGAAAATGGAGTTTGTTATTAGTAATATATCATAAACTATGTAATGAATTGGTTATAATAAAATATTTGTTAAATAAACAAAATAGTCGTTATAAAAAAAATATAATTTATTGTGCCTCTTTGTTGCCATTCCTCATATAAGCCCACAAGCTCTTTATTGTCCTTCCTCATATAAGCCCACAAGCTCAAAGTGGTTTTGAAACTATTATTAAGGATTATAATGAGAAGTCTTCGTAAGAAGGTTATTTCTCCATGGTGGATAAGATGCTGAGTTTGGTGGTGCTCTTTATTGTCCTTCCTCATATAAGCCCACAAGCTCAAAGTGGTTTTGAAACTATTATTAAGGATTATAATTAATGATTATAATGAAAAGTGTTTGTAAAAAGGTGATTTCTCTATGGTGGATAAGATGCTCAGGTTGGGGTGGTATTTCTGTTGAGAGGCTAATAAACATAGATGACCTACCATATTGGGTGAGACATTGTAGCTATGTTTTTAGTTGTCCGATAATATTTAAGATAAGTATTAATCTTTGTCATGTTAATTATTATATGACTATGTTTAGTCATTACAAGTGTGGAAAAGTTATTTGTTTCATTGTATGCTTCATATTCATTCATAGTTAGTTAATAATGGAAGAGATGAACGTATTTCCACTAATATATAATGTATGATTTAGGTGGTAAATACTTAAGATAATGAGTAATGCATGTTTCAAGAATGCCTCAAAGACTATCATGTATTTAAAGAAGAGCGATGAATTAGTTGTGAATTTAATAGAAAAAGTGTGATGTTCCACATTCTTGCGAACTTAGTAGGCTTGTATTTTCTCATTCCGTTTAGTTAGTTAACTATTATATTAGTTAGAAGGATTTTTTTTATTGAATTAAAAATGTGAGGAATTACCTTGATGTGTACTCATTATAATGATAAAATATTAATGAACTCTTGAGTTAAAAGTTTATGGAAAATATATATATATATATATA
>LPNX010059302.1:151942-176825 GCA_001517045.1 Pseudotsuga menziesii
TTTAATAACTAAATATATTTTAATAGGCTTTATAGGAATGGGACTTAATAAAAAAAATTAATAAAAGAAATTCCAATGTTATTCTCAATATTATCAAAAGGAAGATGTTTACCATTCTTTGGTTTGGTAACATTTACGGTGGGAAATTTCACCTTGCAATTTGGGAAAGATTATCCAAGCAAAAAGGGTAGGGTGGGATGGGATATCAAGAACTTATATTGGTTCAGCGCAATATTAAGTATGAAAATTTTATGGTGGGGGATGTTTGGTAGATGCTTGTGGTTGTTCTGTTTTAAAAGGGAAATATATAAGAGTAATATTTTTGAATGGACAAGAAATCCTAACAAACTCATTAGAAATTTTTCAAATTTTCGCATGGGTTTCTAAATACTTTCCCTTAGATCAACCAAGACTTAGAATGAAAGGATGGTTTTGGGATTAATGTTTTGATTGGTGTGGATCCAATGCTTAATGTGGGGGGAAATTATACTCTATCATCCAATCTTTTGAAATATTTAATTGACTCTGGTTTTATTAAATTGGTTGATATTCAAAGGTCTCTCTATTTCAAACAACAAAATCATTTTGGCTGAATGCCTAAGATTTGGGGATTAATAACAATTGGGAAAATGCATGGGCTCAATACATCATCTCACTTAATATGGCATGTATCAGAGTTGGTGTAAAGTTGGTGTAAATAAGGATGAGCGAATGTAGGTTGGAAATTAGGATTTGTCCAACAAGTATCAACTAAGATTTCTTATTCTATTTTTACAGATTGTTCCACCTTTAATGTAGCAAAATGGTGGTATGTACTACTTTGGAAGTGGAATTTATGCTTTAAGCTAAAATGTTTCTCATGGATGCCATTCGAAAACCATTTACTCACATGGGATACTTTATAGCACAAGAATTGGCATGGTCCTAACATTTGTGTTATGTGTAAAGTTAATGAGGAATCTATTAATCATCTTTTTATGATTTGCTCCTGCAGTTGTCAACTTTGGAAGTAGATTTATGAACTATTGAACATACATTAGATTTGGAATTATGGTATTGTTGAGGTTAGTTTTTTAAGATGGTACAAAAATATATTAGTATGCATAATTCTTCCATATTTTATTTGATGGGAGATATGGAAAACCGAAAACTATGTTATATTTGAAGGTAAGCCTTTAAATTTATTTCCAGCCCTATGAGAACTATAAACTATTATAGAGAATATGAAGCAGTACCTGAAAGATGTAAGAAGCAGAGATAGATTGGGAATTTTTCAATTTCAGGGAAAACTTATAGGTTTTTTGATGATGCAACACAAGATGGTATTTTTGGTGGTGGAGATTTACTAAAATTAAATGAGGAACATATGTTCAGCCTCAAATTAAATTGTGGGTGTGTTATAAACACTAAAGTTGAACTCTTAGCTTTGTGGTGTTTAGTTAAATTTGCTTCCATGCACGGTATTGATACACTTCACATTTTTGGGGATTATATGGTTATCTAGGACAGAAAGATATGGCCTCTGCAATTTATTTCTCTTTTTCAATGCAATTTATTTATCTTTGTCAATGGTGTTTCAATATACATACTATGTCTACACAGTTTCATGATTTCGCAATCAATCGTATCTATAGGGAGTATAACAAAAAAGATGACTTACTCTCCAAAGAGGCTCTTTCTAATGAGGCTGTTATTCTTTTCTGGGAATAATACATTGAAGGAGCATGGGTGGAAAAAGGATCTATTTATTTTGTTCATAATGAAGATGTTTAGGGTTGAGTGATACATACCTGTTTTGACTAGCTTTCTGGTTCAATTTTTTGCTTTATGTCTGATTTAATATTAATGCACTAGATCTTTGGAACTTTGATTAAAAGCCAAAATGGTGTTTTTGGATATGTATTTTGGGGAATGTTCTATCTTATACATTTTTCAGTTTTTACCCTATTGGAATTCTATGTAATGGACATGTACTTTTTTATTCTGATGAATAGCAAAAGTACAATTTTTTTCTCTGCTTGAAACAAAAACGATATGTAAATGAAAATTGTGATTCAACAAATTGATGTTTTTTTGTTTGCCGTTGCCTCTTCTCATTAGTTGGCTCCCATATATCATTTCAAATCGAACCATATGTATATGGATACGATACCGTTAATAATTCATTCATCGTATAGTATCTGTACTATGCTAAATTTTCACCGATTTTTGAACTCCATCCGAATGTCTGTACAAGAAAGGCCAATATGGCCAAACTAAGCTATTATGATCAACACTACTATTGTAGTGGTTGTCACTAATATTGCATTGATATCTATGGAAGTATATGGGGGCATTTTCTAAGTGTGGATATGAATTCTCGATTGTGTATATTTGTAAGTGATTCTCTCGTGGCATCTCTTGGTATAAATGTTAGTCAACTATTTGTAAGTTCAGCATATTTTATACAAATCTAGTTTTGTCCTTGCAAATATGTTGTTTCAAGTTTTATCGTCATAGTTTTCTGAATCACATTGAATCATTTTCGTAGCAATAATGTGCGTGGAAAGGGTGGGATTAACCGAGTTTAGTTTATCTAAAGTTTTGAGGCCATAACCTCGTGAAAGGCATCGTAATCCATTTATGATTTAACTATTTGAGTTGTGGAGCTTATCCATGAGATAAAACCTTTCCTTTACTACCTTATAAAGTTAAGGGACTCCATGGATCCTTCACTTGATTCAGTGGAGCACTGATCTCTAATTGTAAATCCAAAACTTTGATTGTGTCTCTGGCAGAGCATGGATCTTCCTTTTGTATTGCTTAACCTATTTGTTCCATGATAACAATTAATTGTACCAACCCTTCATTTTCTTGGGATTTGCATGCAATAATGTTTGAAGAAGTATATGAAATGAAATGGTGGCATTATGAAACACACACTCATATTAAGATATCTTCAGCTGATATTGATTTTAGTGACCTGGAAGAACCAATACATATCATTTTGATTAACAAAGAGAAAATTGATTGGGCTAAATATAAGGGGTATAAGAATGTACATTTGAGTGTGGCTAAACTTGGCCTTGGTCCTTTAGTTGGACCATTTCTTCTTGTTTTCTCAATTGGTTGGAGTTCGAATCCAAATACCATTTTGATATTGAGGTCAGAAGTTTAATTTTCATCGATTCACTCTCTAGATCCTTTGGGATTAGGTTCCCACAACTGGAGTTGATATGGTGAGCACCCTTTGGGTGTGCCTCCAAGAATTATTATTGTGGATGTAGCGATCCCTAACATCTTTTCTTGAGGCTATGAACCACGTGAAAAAGAATCGACAAAATCTACCTTTGAACTAGCACAAGTTGATATTTGAGACAAAGCAACTAAAAGAGTGGTGGGCTTTGTCTAATTATAAAATATAAAAGGAGTCGTCCATGTACATTATGCTTCATCATTGAGTATCTAAAGAATAGGATTAGCCTCCTCTAACGATCCAAATTATTCTACCTAATCGAGGATCTATTAAAGGTAAATTGAACCTCATTTAAGGATACCTTCATTAAAAAAAACTTGGTGTCGTATTTTACGTTTCGATCCAAAAGATTCTCCCTTATTAAGGAGTTATGAAAGGTAAATCTAACTTCAATTAAATATACGACTCCTAAATTAAAAAAATATTGGTGTAGTGTTTTAGGTTTTATACTAGTTGAGTTCCAACTAATTCTTACCTTGAAAAGGCCTCGATGTCATACTTCCTTGTGAATAAGGTAGCCTCAATTCTGGTCCTACAATATGATACAATTTGCAAGTTAAATGGTCAATTTCAAACCTCGAAAAACATCCAAAAGCATGATCATTATTAATCATTTTCCTCTTTGGATGAGGAAAACCACTTATACTATGAAATGAGAACTTTATACTAAGAACGAGAACTCTAGGCATAAAAACGATGATTTTTGCAAAAAAAACACCAAAAACACCCCTAAATAGAAAAGTGTTGATACCAGTATACACTTTTTTTTTCGGGGTTAAAAATAGAGCCACGTCCAAACATCCCATACTGTTGTTTACAAAAACTTTAAAATCAACCCCTAAATTGGAAAAATATTTTTTTTCTCAAAAATATAAATTACAAATTTTGTGAAACTTGCATATTAAACAAACAAAAATATTCCATAAATAATTGCACCACTCTAACCATATAAAATCAAAGAAATTATGATGTGATTCATAATAAAATCATATATTAGACTATACAAGAACAAATTATTCATATAGATATTCAAAATCTCCTTCAGAGTTTCAATTACAAACATCATACTAATAGAAAACATCTAAAATGTTTCATTTGAAATTATTGAAATTCATCCATGGAATCTGACACCCCATCAAAATCTACATTTTCTGCAGACGAAAGGCTGGTCGAAGATGTGGATGACCCATATTATTCTCTATTATCAATGGGTGCACCATTTGAGTCTACATCTATGCCCATCATTTCAATTGTCATATTCCTTCTAGATCTACGACTTGGTTGAGGAGACTCCCATCTTGCAACTTGTTCTTTTGGAAGCAACTTCTTGATAATATCTAGAGTCTTCGAGCGAAGAGTGCCTTTCTTTGTCATCTTGAAATCATAAAAAAGTATATCAACTTCCTCTAATTTCAATATGTCAATGCAGCAGTGATTTATTTTTTGACCCTTTCTTTTTCTCTTTCTGCAAACCATTTTCTCAACTACCATCTCTGCCTTGTACACACCATCAAACAGATGTGTATCCATTGCATACCAATGTACTTCTATTGATACTACTTCTTCATTTTCTTTATTCACCTTCATAACTTTTGCAATCTAGAAAGGATAATCACATGCATCATCTGTAGCCAAAATTGCAATCATGCAACCCTCCTTGATATCTTGTACTGAGCCCTTATAAAGGTCTTCCATCTCTCGACGCTTTGCAGATGATCTTCTAAAGCCAATATACATTTCTCTTTCCTCTACTTGAGAAAACTCAACACCTTGAGTTTCAACATTTGTTTCCTCGTTTTCATTTGTTACTCGTGGCCAAGTAAATGGAGACTTCAAATATATATCTCCAGTTGTAGAGTTTGAAATTATGTCACCTTGCTCCATGAAAAAAGACTCCCACCATACAGAATCAGCAACATCAAAGTACTCATATGTATCTTCGATAGATTTTTTTATTTCTTCCATGCATTGATAAGAATTAACATCTCTATTGTGTTGCCTTGCATTATGAATCTCTGAAGATGATTGCAATAACAATAAATTTGAAGCATACATTTGACGATTTGGGATGAATTTCAAAAATGCCAAACCTGATGAAGGCCCCCATTCTGTGCTAGTTGAGTACTTCTTTCCCCATAGTAGTGTTTCTCCATCAATATTTTTTATACAAAATTGATGTTTAAAGCTAATGTCATTAAGTTTTTCAATGCACCTTTCTTCACCATGCGATCCAAAAATAAATCTTTGCATGTCAACAGTTTCTTCCAATTTTTGTACAACAAGTTCTGGATGGTATGCTTTCCTTACAATTCCAATCAATGATGGTAGGCTCCCGACTTTCTTCCTCAATGTCCTTGCAAAATGGCTGAACATTTGATCAATATGATCATGTGTATTCCCAACAAGAAGAAAACCAACTTTTACCTTTTTAAAAATTCCCAATTCAACAAGCATGTTTAGATAAGAAAACATGACCTGATTTTTGTTTTCTCGGCTTGTGTTGTCCAATTGCAAATATAGAACTTCAGGAAGATCACCAGGCCAATGATAAAGGGCATGATGAATTATGGTGATGGTCAAATTTGCATCATTGTGAATGTTTGGATCTGTAAAGTAAACCCTTGAAAACATTTCACCATTAAAAACCATACACCCAACCAAGTGAAACTGAATAAAATTTTCCTCCTTTAAATTCTTTGGCACACGTACAAAATGTAGCAAGAGTGTTTTTTTCTGATCCATGCCATCAATTATCAAACCCATATACTTATGTGGAGCATCATAACACTTCTTGCGATGTTTGTACAACTTTTGTCGTTCATTTGATTGTTGATTGCAATGTTCTTGTAGTGAATTAATTATGGAATCTACAAAGAACATATACAAAAATATTAATAACTTGTTTTAATAATTGACATTTATCTAAAAAAATAAATAAATTTTTAAACATACCTCTTTCTATCCCTTCTGATCTATCCCTCCTTTCTTTAAGAGAAGCACACGTACTGCAGATCCCCATCCTTGACCTCTTTAGAATGCAGACATTGTTGAACTTATTTTTCCATACTCTTGTGAAATATGCATATTTGATGAAGTTTCCATTTCCTTGACCACCTTGAACATAATCCTTGTATAAGTTGTAGATTTCTTGTCTTGTGAAATTATCTGGAATGTGTATTGTTTCTCTATTTGGCATACTCTCTCCATGCTTTGAAAAGAAATCATGCATCCATGATATTGCGATGTGTGTTGATGGTCCAGTGATCCATCCCTGATAATCATCAGAATAAAATGTTGGATCCTTTTCTAGTCTTGTTTAGATTCTTGATAATCTAAGATTAACAATTGAGTGAATCCTTTTGAATGCCTTTCTACAAAGAAGAACATTTCCAATGCGATAATCATAACCTATCCTTGTAGAAATCATACACCCCACTAAATATGAATTTTTCATACTTTTGTTCATTGATAAATACACGTTCCTTTTCTCCAAGGAATAATTGTAGCCTATACCCTTCAAATAATTGTTGTGGAAACACTCACTTGAAATTAAATGAGTAATGGAACTTGGACTTGTGAGCAATTCTTTCCTAGACCTTGTATAACTGGAATGCATTGGATTGACATAAAAAGGTCTAGTCCTACACTTAATCCTGCTCATTGTTGGATTATGTCTTTGCCTTTCCTGAACCATTATGTCTGCAACAACAACCTCATTAGAATGAATGTTTTCATTGTGAGAAATATGACCCCCCTCATTGAAAACATGATCACTAAATTCAATATGAAAATGATTGTCATGATTAGTAATAAGTTGATCACTTGCGGATAGATGAATGTGAGCATCAACACTATTGGTGCCACTAAATTCTTCATTGAAGGGGAACTCTTGAAATTCAACATTGACATCATTGGTTCATGTAACATCCTTACTTGGAGGAGAATCATTGTCTTGATCATTGGTGGCTTCATCATCAACAAAATCATCATCGATTCCATTGAAATCCTCGCTTGGAGGATTATCATCGTCAGTGCCATTAAAATATTCACTTGGAGAAAAGTCATCATCGGTGCCATTGAAATCCTCACTTGGAGGAAATTCATCATCGGTTCCAAGAAAATCCTTGCTTGGAGGAAAATCATCATTAGTTCCATTTACATCCTTACTTGAAGGTGACTGATCATCAGTTCTATTGAAATCCTCACTTGGAGGAAAATCATCATCACTGCCATTGACATCATCACATGGAAGAAACTCATCATCAGTTCCATTGAAATCCTCACTTGGAAGAAATTCATCATCACTGCAATTGACATCCTTGCTTGGAGGAAACTCATCATAAGTTCCATTGAAATCCTCGCTTGGAGGAAAATCATCATCATTTCTATTGGCATCCTCTATTGGAGGAAACTCATCATGAGTTCCATTGAAATCCTCGCTTGGAGCAAAATAATCATCATTGTCATTGACATCCTTGCTTGGAGGAAACTCATCGTCAGTTGCATTGAAATCCTCGCTTGGAGGAAAATCATCAGCATTGCCATTGACATCCTCACTTGGAGGAAACTCATCCTCAGTTCCATTGAAATCCTCACTTGGAGGAAACTCATCCTCAGTTCCATTGAAATCCTCACTTGGAGGAAAATCATCATCATTGCCATTGACATCCTCGCTTGGAGGAAACTCATCATCAGTTCTATTGAAATCATCGCTTCGAGGAAAATCATCATCATTGCCATTGAAATCCTCGCTTGGATGAAAATCATCATCATTTGCATTGACATCCTCACTTAGAGGAAACTCATCATCAGTTCAATTTAAATCCTCGTTTGGAGGAAAATCATCTTTACCATTATTGATTTTTTCGTCCTCACCAAAATGCTCGCTGGGAGGAAAATTGTCATCATCTTTCTTATTTTCTTTAGGATCCCCACTTGGAGGAAGATATTCATCATCATCATCATCACCTTCACATTCTTTCCCTTCATTAGTGCTTCCTTCGAAATCTTCAGAACATGGAAGTTCTTGAACAATGTGTTTGATTACATTGCTTCCATTGTCAGTAGCTTGGCTATATGAACAATATAATGCTTCATTGACATTAGAATTCAATTCAGATGATTCCATGCCTTCCCACTAAAAGATAGAATTTTTAATAGAGAAGACAATGAACTTTAATGATAGACCTCACCAAAATGTAGAATGGTGCAAATGTCAATCAACCATCTTATAGCTATGAGAATGAAATGTTCCCTCCAAAACTTAACTCCAATTTTCTCATTCAAATTTTTCCCTCCAAAAGTTCCCACCAAAAATATAGGGCACATTTCAAGCACATTCAGAAAACTAGTAAAAAAAAGAAATTTATGAATTGCTTACTATAGACCATAGACCATAGTCGAATGCATGGCTGCAACGAATTGCTTACTATAGACCATGTTGAAATGCCTGAATTTAGTTGAACCTATTCCCAACCCCATGTAGAGAAGCATACTTCATTTAGGAAAAAATCATTCATGTAAGTTTAATGGCAATCAGATCTCGGTTGAGTTGAGAACCCTAGATAGGAAGGAATGACAAGGGTGGCAGGGGGGTTCTTGGGTTTTAGTCTACCTCAATGCCAGTTTAAACTCTCGCAAACACTGGATGTAAAATATAAACAATTTAAGCCTCAGCGAATGCTGAAGGGGCCAAAGATTTGGAAGAAGCCAAAACAATGTTAAGAATTAAGATCAATGCTAGCTATAAACAACAGTAAGGAATCACAACCATTCTATCATTGCTTACTACTTTGATGGTGTAACTTCTTCTCTTGTTGCTAGTTAGGTTTGGTTGGCCCATTCACACCTACTTTGTAGAGTTGACCAACTCTCTACAGCAGAAGGAACTCCCATCAAAGAATGTATATGTGTTTTTTGAAACCACCTCATTAAAGCTTGATCCACCAAGAAATCAATCATGTCAACATCGCAAGCTACACCTCATACGAGACCATAATACACATGCTTAGCGCCATTGTCTAGTCATGCCCTTATGTACGACAAAGGTACATATCAAAAAACAATTGCTCAATCAACGAGTCAATTTCCTCTACCCTGGCTCTTGTTTTGTTTTCCTCGTCTTTAGAAGGTGGATTTAGAGGAATGAAACATTACTGTTGCATTAACACTGCATTATCCGATCGTAATCCACCGTAGGAGCTTCTTAAATGCACCCTACTCTACTTGGTGATTGATTCCTATTCAACGACTATATGAGTGATTTCTATTTCCAAAAGGGCACTTAGTTTTATGGTGTGTGGATTTGAAAGTCCACGGTTTCCCCATGCTTGAATTCCCTCGTGGATTCACCTACGTGGAGCTATCCTTGATGAACAATTTACCCCACCTTGATGATTGACACTAAATATATTGATAATCGTATAGGAATCTAGGGTTTGAGATTGTGGTTTAGGTCTTGGTTTCAATTTGCATTTTGTCATTTCCATAGTCGCTCAGTTGAGCCATGCTATACAAATATTTAGCTACATTTACATCTAGATATACGGAGATGACACTATGACCAACTAATGGAGAGAGTGCAAAACAATTGGCATGCACCCATTTTTTTCATTCAAATTGCATTTTCTTGTGGTTTAGTTGTAAAACAAATTGTCCTACATGCAGATATGACGTAGCTCCTGGTTGATTCTACATGTAGATATGACGTAGTGATAGCTCCTAGTCTTCTCGTGCTCCATTCACCTCCGCCTCCCTCCACCTCTCCACCTCCGCCGGTCCCTTTTCTCCCCTCCCATCCTCCCACTCAATGCGACCATCCTCCATCTCCGCCTCCCTTCCGCTCCACCCTCCCCCCGCTTCCACCTCCTTCGCCGTCAAAACAAGGGGAGCGCCGCTCCATGGGCGCCAAAGGGCCGCTCTTTACTGGTGGCACGATTCTCAGAATCGCACCGCCAGTAAAGGGCGGCCCTTTGGTGCCCATGGAGCGGTGCTCCCCTTGTTTTGATGGCGGAGGAGGTGGAACCGGGGGGAGGGTGGAGCGGAAGGGAGGCGGAGATGGAGGATGGCCGCACTGAGTGGGAGGATGGGAGGGGGCAGAAAGGACCGGTGGAGGTGGAGAGGTGGAGGGAGGCAGAGGTGAATGGAGCGCGAGCAGACCAAGAGCTATCTCTACGTCATATCTACATGTAGAATAAACCAGGAGCTACATCATATCTGCATGTAGGACAATTCATTTTACGACTAAACCAGAATAAAATGCAATTTGAATGAAAAAAATGGGTGCATGCCAATTGTTTTACACTCTCTCCATTTTTAAAGGTTTCGTAACAAACTGTGCACTTTACTCCATCACAATTTCCCTTGTCTTCCCTGCGAATTATAACGTCTGACAACCCATCCACCACTTCATTGGGAGTGGGACCGGGACGGCTATTTAATTCCTCTGGAATGTAATTATTTCCAACTATGATAAATTCAAGGATGAAATTGAAGTGATACATATTATCCTCGAGTTGTTGTATCATCTCATGCCAACTAAATCTGGAAATCCAGATAATATAAATGGAGTACTGGATTCCATTGTTCAGCTGGTGATAATCCATTATGAATAGAATTACAATCATATCTTCGGCCAATGCAAATGTTGTGAGATAGTATTGATTCACAAATCCATTAATTTGAGGTATACCATAGCGACGTAAAATCTCTCCCTCCCATCGATCATCTAGTCGACGTATGTCAAGATTCTCTGATATATCTATGTTGCTGCTGTGGAGTAATCCATCCAATAAAGATCAATACTCTGTAACAATCAGGCTCGTTAGCAATTGTTGAAATGAATTAGATCCACGCTGATTAACAATCAGACTCAACACTATTATGTTCGTGTTCATTTGGGTGGTTGTGCTCGGTTCTGCATTTTGTAATGCGCCAGAATAATTACCTATGCTCAACTCTCCTTCTGCATATCTCATAACATTGAGAACCACTTCCCTCTCTCTTGGTTGTCACCTTTGATCGAATCGTTCCATTATTTCGAAATAACCTAAAAATATTACCGTAGAAAATTCAAACCCAAAAGTTCGAATTGAACTCTGTATGTAATCACAACCTGATAGCGCATACAAGTTCCTACGAGTAACAATATTGATTGGGTTTTCATAATACTTATAAATATGTTTAAATTCACATTGCCTATTATTTTTCTTTTTCTTAGGTAATGAGAGTTTTCAAGCCGACACTACAATGGATCTAAGGGGACTTCAGGTGCTTTACATATTTTGTATGATTGTTACAAAGACAATGAATGAATTTATGTAAATGATGGTTGATTGAAATTAGAATTCGATGTTCGAAGTAGTATAGATTTTCACATAAGCTATTTTATGTTTTAAATTCTAAAATGAAATATTTTAAGTGAAATCTAGACCTAATGATGGTGGAAGAAAAACTTAGTCCTACAATGTTTGGAATGGTTGGGGAACATGAATTATACTAGAAAGGAAAACCCCTAAACCATAGCAACAACATTGAACTCTTTGATAACATATCTTTGTTGTTTTTATTGGGGTCCAAAGCAACATATTTATTATTTTTTATAGCTACATGAATCAAGAAAATAAAGAATAAAATGTAGCATTACTCAATCCTACTCATAGATCTAGTTCATTTATCATCTTCACTCACACCAACCATTAGTGAAACTATGTTCTCTTAATTAACACAACAAATAAAACCAATACAAAAAACAATCACACATTCAACAAAAATGCACACAAACATCTCATTTACCTAACACACAAAAATGGTAAACGAACATTTAAGGGCTTTGGCCTTCATTCTTTTATTTATACCAATGGATAATTTATAATACATTATAGACCATTATTCCATATTTTATTTTTCTAATAGGAGCTTGAACAACAACACTTCCATTCTACAAAAGAAACCCTCTCATTTTTCCAGAAATTAAATAGGAAGAGAAATAAGATGGGTGATGGTTAGAAAGCCAAGCATCTTGAGTCTTTCATCTTTCTCTTTGTATTTCCTCTCATTTATATATTTGAAGAGGAAATTTTCTTTTAGTACATGAAATAAATCATGTATTCACGGGATCAACTCATTCCCATGGGGTGTGATGTCATGTGTAAAGATAGTACATTTTTTAAGGGAGCATATAATTAAATTAATTGTGGATGAAAAAAAAATGAGAAGATAATTCACATGCATTCTTTAGAGACACCACATATTATCTTTGAGGTCAACATAGGAAAATATAGAGCTAATGATGGTGGAAGACTCTCACATTATTTATAACATTTGTAAAGGTTGTGGAACTTGAGTTATACTAGAAAGGAGAATACCTCAACTATAGCAATGCATATGAACCCTTGAAAGGATTTGAAAGGAGTGGCTGTAAACATCTATCAAAAGCCACAAGCTTTGATTAATTATCTCATAGATACATTTTCAAGTGAAGGAGATTGGGTCTTAGATTTGTTCTCGGGTTTAGGTCAAATTTCAGATATTACATATGGAAACATATTTCAAGTTTTATTGTTTTTTATTATTCATTAATTTTTTTTAAAGTATGCTTCTTTATGTTATATGTCTTAACTATTTTTTTTGTTTTTGGTGATTAGGTACAACAATAGCATTCTCCTTAAAAAAAGGAAAAAATTGCATATCCATTGATAATGATCCACTACAATGCAATTACACCAAGCAAAGAATTAATGCTATTCAAGTTCTTCCACATGAATTACAAGAAGTTGGTTTGAAGAAAGGGGAGTTTAGTGAAACACTTGTGGAGAAGATGTCAAAAGAGCCTCAACCCCCATTAGGAGGGATGTTTGGAAAGGAGCACTTTGGGAATCTTGTAGACATAGAAGACCCAATGGAAGAGGACATTGATGTCCCCGAGGAAAGCCAAGCTCCAGAAAATTCCAATTTCGATGAAGAATTTGGCCTGCGTGATATCGTTGATTAGTTGAGTGTCTTGAAGAAAATGTTTAATTTGACAACTTTTTCATAAGATATATTAGTACTCTTTTGACTTTCAGACTTTATTTTAGAAATAAAATCTCTATTATATTGTTTTTAATATGTTATTTTCAAATATATGGTATAGTTTTTCGTGAATTTATGTGAATCGTAACATTTTGGAATATAGTATGAAATAGTATCATTTTTATACAAAAATTCTATGAAAATCTATTGAAAATGGTTGGAAGTGTCTTTTTTTTCTAGAATTTCTTAGAATTTTATCAATAAAAATGTCTTATTTTGCCTATAAAAAAGTCTTATTTTAAAGGAAAAATTGCAAAATGTATATGATTTTCAATATAAATTGCTTCTAAATGTATGTTATTTTGTTAAATGTCTAAAAAACACACTTGAAATTAAAAAGTAATAATATTTTATGACGAAGATGATTCAAAGGCCCAAAAAAATGCCTTAAAATGAAAATGTGTGATACTGGTATCAACCCTTTTTTAAATGGAGGTAAAATTAGCTACTAAAATTAGGAAAGAGAAAAACGAGAACTTTGTTGAGTTCTCGTTTCATAGTATAAGTGGTTGGAAGTGGTGCTCCACCTATGTGAAAAGGGATTTTTAATCCTCATATTTTTAGCAGAACATGATAACCGTTCAAGATGGCATTATGGATTCTTGGTTTGTGGACAAAGTAGCCCCATTTTGTAAGCCATGGAAACCTAGTTTAAAACTACTTATATAATCATTCTTTGATATTCTATTTTGGGTAACAATGCCAAATATCCAGCTTTTTAAAACTACTTATATAATTATTCTTTGATATTTTATTTTGGGTAAAAATGCCAAATATCCCTCTTAATACTTTGTTGAGAAATCCCTCTCAACAATCGGTAGTTCTTTAAGTAAAATTTAGAGAAGTCATGTTTTTAGTTTAGATTATGATATGGATGATACATCAAATGAATGTAAATATGTTTTTATTTGATGGGATAATTGACAGAAAAGGAAAAGTTTAAATATAGCACCCTCAAGGCTTTGAGATCAACAAGGAGGAGTTCCATATTTGTAGGATGAAAAGGAATTTATATGGACTCAGGTAGGAACCAAGAGTTGGTATTAAAATATTAATAAGTGCTTGTTGAGTATGGGGTTCAAATAGAGTGAAGAAAATCCTAACTTATATTATATATTTGTTGGGCCTAATTTGCTTTTTGGTTGTTGTATATAAAAATAAACTGTTTTTTACAAGTTCAGAGAAACTCATCACATGGTGCAAATAAAATATATAGAAGTCAAGGTCGATATGAATGGAATTGGCATGATGCATTATTTCTTAGGTTTGGAATCATTTGGTAGTGACCAAGGGAGATTTTTCTTGTGTATGGTATGTATGCAGTTGAGATTCTGAAGAGGTTTTAAGATACACGAATGCAAACCTATGTCCCAACTATGATCACTAATATAAATAAAGTAACGCCTCATATTTGAAGATGATAGATCACACATTGTAAAGGAAACTAATAGGATCCTTGATGTATTTCGTCAACACTAGGTCAAATATATGTTTTGTAGTGAACACCTTGAGTCAGTCCATGGTGGATCCGATGTGGGAACATTAGTTAACAACGAAACTTGTGCTCAAATAATTTAGGGGCATAGTGGATTATGCTTAGAGATACATTTGAGATGGTGAAGTGAAGTTTCAAGGATATACATGTACTCAAATTGGATAGGAAGTGCATCAGTCAGGAGGGGAACCTCCAATTTGTTATGTAGCTTCATATTAGCGATTATATCCATGTTCAACAAAAATAGAACTTCTATGGAAGTTAAATTACTAAAGGAATAGTATATGGAAACCATTACCACTAGTTATCAATCCATTTGAGTTTGCAATATGATTGAATTATTATTTGAATAATAGTTGGATCCAATGATAAGTTACTGTAATAATCAAAGTTGCATCGAACTCCTTAAGAATCAAGTGTTTCATGATAGGTCGAAGAACGTAAAGTTCAAGTATCGTTTCATTCGATACATGATTCAAAAGTGAGTTACAAATATTTAGTATATACACATAGATTAATAGGTTGTTAATATTCTAATCAACCCCTTAGAAAAATGAATTTTTGAAGCATTCATCTAGAAAAAAAAATATTTGTGTATAATTTCTTTCTTTCTAAAAGGGAGTGTTGAAGGATATCGCTCGAACAAGAAATTCATCACAAGTTTAGAGTGGACATACTATTTTTTAATTCACATTTAGGAAAAAGTGAAGCCTTATATTTATATTATGAGTCTAATAAACTATATTTTTAAATGCATTAGTGACTTCAACTTAATCTCATTTATACATATTACCATGAGGTTAGGGATTTGATTGATTAGAGTTTCAACTCAAGGAGAAATCTATAGGTCGGCATAGAGAGTTCAGACACATTTTTGGTTGGCCACGAACAATGAATGGAAGAGAAGAGAGAAAGTAGAGATAAGAGGAATATTATTGACCAACTATGAAGCAAATTGAAGAAGGGTTATACAACAATGGATACATACAATATTAAAAACAAATATGTATGGGCACCTAGAATTAGTACAGTGTATGAAGATTCATATCGATATATCTATATAGTGTTGTGTAGAAACCATACAACTTATGTTCCTCATTTTCCATGCAGGCCATACCTCTCTTCAGTGGGTTATACACCTCATGTCGTGGTCGTTTTGTTTACCATGCAACTACTTGTTTTAATAATGTGTGGAGGTTGACTTATAATATTTGGTTAGTTGAATAATAAAGTGATTTAATGGAGAAATGCATGTGTATGTGTGTAATTGTTTTTGCCTTCCACTATTTACTTTCTATCCATTGTTGGATTGTTGTTATGCGAAGAAATTTCATTTATGCAATTGAAAAACTAATTTTTTTTGTTTAGAACATATAGAATTTAGATACATAGATGTAGAGCATAGACCTCGACTACTAAAATCTACTCTTCCTCATTTGGCTCCTTCGCTATCACTTTGATTCCCATATCAGTTTGACCAATTCCTTTTATTTTTAATTTTTCTAGGAATCAAACTTGTATAAAATGGCCTACTCCTATGTCTTATTTTATCTATCAACCTATGTGATGGAAGCAAATATAATTCAACCAACTTTAAATCCTTGTGCCTTAGTTCTAGAAAATTCTATGTCTAGAATCCAATTCAAGATCTTAGCATCAACTACCTTGGTAGATGTATTACCCTCTTTTCTTGAACTAAATTCTTGATTCTTTCCACTTCCTCCTTAACGGAGGTAAGAAACCTTCCATGGTATCTATGTGCTATACCCAGTGGATCCAATCGAGCTTTGCTTCTACCTAGTACCCTTCTCCTTTGGAATCCTATGGAATTGTGACCTTCATTATGAAACTACATTTCTCATGCCTATAACCTCAACTTGCTCCATTTCTCATCCTTTCCTTCTATTTCTATAAACCTACTTGTTACAAACTTTGTGCAATGAAATGTGATTATGAGAAAACAATCACCACCAACAATTGAAAGTGAACTAGTTTGAACTCTCCCGTGAAAAAGAGGTTAATGGACCTCCCAAATCTCTTCCACTTGACCATGCCTATAAATATTTAAGTCCTTCTCCAAAAAACATCAAAAAAATTAATTACAAGAAAGGAAAACTTCCCATCTTGCACTCAGGAAAATGAAATTTAGCTTTCCATTTACCCTTGAATTCCATTTACCACATACATACAATTTCCTCTAAAACATAGCTTTTTCAAATCCAATTACCCTAGACATACAATTTCCTCTAAAAACATAGCTCTTTCAAATCCGAACCCATTCATTCTCATCATCCTCTAAGGAGATGGATTTTGGATAAATACATGTGTATGCAAGTTGGTCAATTGATCATGGGATGGAACCTCCCCACTCCTTCATATGTTTCAACATCATGTCATTCTGTAACCACGTAACATTTAATCAACTACACACTTCAAAAGACAAAATTCGTCTCTGGTTGAATTCACCCACCAATACGACATTGTCACATATAATCTCGATAATATTCTAGGGATCAATGTAGCCGTCCAAGAGCATATGAATTCGATTTGATACGAGCTTATCTTTGTCGGTTTCTATGCTAAACACCGAAAGTAGTGTGATATAATGAAAATTGAAATTCAGTAACCTGCGGTCAACAAATCAAAACGCGGAGAATAACCTTTAATTTTAATGACGCCAGAGACATGTCGTCAGCAAAGAATCGAAACGGGTGGTTCTTGGAAAGAACTCGCACAGCCAAACGGGTTGTTCTTAGAAAGGAGGAACACCAATGTACTTCTGGTCTTCTATAAAAATCTAAGGAGACCTAATTGTTCATTGTGTTCAATTGTCGATTTTCATTACTTGTGGCAACTTTGACTTTTTTTGAATTTGTGATTGGTTTTTTTCCTTCCAGCTCTAAGACTGCTTTCTGGGTTTTCTTCTGAAGTAAGCAAATTGTTTTGGTCTGCTTTCTGGGTTTTCTTCTGAAGTAAGCAAATTGTTTTTAACTAGTAATTTGTATTTGAGATTTTATGGGGATACATGGAAAGTGGTTATCCACAGTGATAAGCGGAGGCAAACCAGACCGCAAGAAAGAAGAGGAGATTAACCGACAGCAGAAACAAGCGAAGCCAATGAAGAAGCCACTGGAACATGCGGCTGGGGCTCAAGCCGCTTCGGCAGCAGTAAGTAGTGGTAAGATAGAATCAGAGTATACTAATACTAATTCTCAAGAAGATGTTGACAAGGCTGCAGAAGCTTTCATCAATGGCTTCCACAGGGATTTGGCATTGCAGAGGACGCTGTCTAATCGTCGATACTATGGCTACCTAGAGAGAGCTACATAAATGGAAGCTATTTGTATGAGGATCACTAGTTTTAGTTAAATACTACTTTAGTAATGATGTACTAATTTCAGTGGGTATCCGGGGATAATATAGTGTTGTGTGTAAAATTTATTTCTAATCTAAATTAATAGGACCAATACAGCTTCCGGACTTTAGTTTCGACATGTACATGTCCCTCTCCTTTTCCATGTTTATTTTTATTTCCTCCTTGGAATGTGGTGGAGAGTGCTTTAATGATTAGTAAATAATTAAAAAAGAAGTGATATTTACAGTTTTCTCTTATTGAATGAAAGACGCCTCACAACTAAATTCAACTTTTTATAATTGTGTTGTATAATCCTTCATAAATTGAAATCTAAATCGAACTTTCAAATAACAAACGACAAACAATCAGTTACTCCGGGAACACAACGAAATACAAGGTCTGCATAGGCTTGTTAACGCTTCATTTGCATTTACAATCAGTTACTCCAAAGTCAAAATCTTTTACTAAATATTACTCCAAACTCTTAACGCTTAACAATAAGTTACTCCAAACTCTTTTCATTTGCATTTTTCTCATTTTTAATATTCAAGTTACAAATTTATTGTTTTTATTTTGTTAAAAAAAAATTCATCCAAAATTTAACATAAATTCATTTTAAACCCTGAATTTATTAAACATAAAGATTTTTTTGGTATAAACATTTAATATTTTTTATGTATACAAAATTAAAAAACAAATTAGAGCTCAAAAAATAAAATGCTCTTATGCTTAATATATCCAATTTAAAAATAAAATGCTCTTATGCTTAAATTAAAAAATATTCACACATCCCAGTGGAAAACCTACAAACAAAGCAGAGCGATCCCAGTGGAAAACCTACAAACAAAGCAGAGCGATCCCAGTGGAAAACCTACAAACAAAGCAGAGCGATCCAGGAAGAAAAAGGGGTGATGAGGAAGGAAAATGTATGATTCAGCACAGTAAAGCACTGTGTCTCATTACGGTTATAATGTAGTGAAGAGAGCTATCATTCATTCTTTGTAAGCAGAAACCTTCAAGTTATTCGATGCATTTGATTTTAGGAGTCTTCTGCACTCCTTCCCAGTGGTGCTTTCTATACAAACTGAAAAAACTACAGTGGTCAATGCCAAAGATCCTTAACTCATTTTTCACTTTCCTATTTACTACAGTGGTCAATGCGAAGATCCTCAACTCATTTTTTCCTTTATTTTCTGCTCATTGTTTTCTCTTTGTTGTTTTCATGTTATGAATCTTTACTGAATTTTTAAAGCTTGTAAAAATATTGATAGCTCTTACATAGTGTGGGTTCTTAGGATTTTTTTGTAACCCGATATCATTTGTACACTTAAAATAGTCCAACAAACAACAAAAATAAATTATAAGATTTTGCTAGTTAAATTCACTTGATTCCAGCTGAAAATTACTCAGAAAATCAAAGTCGTCCCCTTATTAAACAACTCCTTTAATTCCCCTAATTAAACAACTCCTTTAATTTAATTTAATAATATTAAATTTTATTAAAAGAATAGCAAGAAATGAGCTTTAATATCCCTTAACTTGTATCTAAATATTTTTACCCCTTCGGGCACCCATTTTATGCATTCCCTAACTTCATAGGTCTAGTTGGGTGTGTAAACCCCCAATCTAAATCCATGGTCACTTAGGATGCATAATTCATAAGTTTCCAGTGCCAAAAGTGCATTGTATATAAAAACAAATATGTATTTATCAGAATGACAGAGTTGTGCCCTCTTCTAGGGCAGGACACTCCTTTTTTATTCCCTTTCTGCCAAAAATCCATTTTTTTTAAGGGCAGCACTAGTTCTATTCATTGGTAGGATTGCTTGGCAGATACATTTTGTGCATCATTTTCTTATAGGGCTTTAATCATAGTTACATGTATCGGTGATATATCGTCGACATCGCGATATATCACAAGTTGATGGGGTCGGCGATATATCGCCACCAATTTATCGCAACATTTTCCGATACATTAAAAAAATCACGATATATTCCGATAATATCGCGATTCAATGGAATATATCGCCCTGCTGCCCAAAAATTAAAAAAAATCGCCGATAAGAGTCCGCGGCCGGGTTTTTTTCATTCATTTGGACATTTTGTCTTGGAGGAAGTGGATCTATAGTGATTTGGGCGATCTTGGGCAATTTTCTACAAGAGAGGAAGGGGGAAATCAAGTTTCCATAGCATTTAATCAGGTATGTATTCTTAACTTTAAACTTTCATTATTTTTTATTTTGCCTGAGATTTGTTGGTTAATGTAGATTTAATGTAGGGTTTAGGTTTAGATTTAGTGTAGGGTGTAGATTTTCCATTACAATCATAGCCTATAGGGTTTTAGGTAGGCCACCCTCCCATTTCTTTGAAGTTTGAATGTTTTAAATTTTTAATAATTTCATTGTTTTCAAGAATCAAAATTTTAAAGAAGAACATTTTAAAATTGATTCATTTTTGTTTGTTTGTTGTGGAAATGTGGCATAGGTGACAGTGGACACAATGCCAAAGCAATTGGATCCAATGTGGGAGTATGGGCAGCCAATTGACCCTAATAATCAGCAAAAGTTGAATTGCAAACTATGTGGGAAGGATATTTCTGGTGGAATTAGCCGCTTGAAATACCACCTTGCCAAAATTGCTGGGCATGAAGTGGATGTTTGTCCTGCTATTACCCCAGAAGTGATGCGGATTGCAAACCAATCCATTCTTGACATGGCTAAGAAGAGCGACGAGAAAGAAGAATTCAGACATGAACTTGCATCTAGAACACAGTCACGAACCATGGGGGGCACAAGTGACATGCATTCCTTCTCCTCATCTACACGACCCCCACATTCCACTGTGCCTTCTTTAGCCTCACCTCATGTGGCATCATATTCAAGGCAACCTTCTGTTCGAACCATGCTCAAACAAAGGGAGAAGGATGAGGCGGATAGAATTGTGACAAAATGTTTTCTATGGGGTGATGTGCCTTTCAACATCACCAAAAACAACCCCTACTATCATGCCATGTTTGAAGCTGCTGGTGCTGTTGGTCCAGATTATAGGGGGCCTTCCTATAATGATTTGAGAGGGAGACTCCTTGATGAGGAGAAGGTTGATTGCACCTGGAGATTACATTAGCTCAAACAGTCATGGGCGGTCACCGGTTGCACTATTATGTCAGATGGATGGACTGATGCGAAGGGCAGATCCCTTATCAATTTCTTGGTCAATTGTCCCAGGGGGGTAGTTTTTATCAAATCTGTCGATGCATCTCCCTATGTTAAAGATGCATGATTATTATGTGATTTGTTGGATAAGTTTATCCAAGAGATAGGGCCACAATATGTTTTCCAAGTCATTACGGACAACGCTACTAGTTATGTTGCTGCTGGGAGGATGCTTATGGAGAGGTATGCAAGCTTGTATTGGACTCCTTGTGCTATCCATTGCATTGATTTGATGCTAGAGGACATAGGAAAACTTCCTTGGATCAAAGAAGTCATTGATTCAGCTCGGAATGTGACAAAATATATATATAATCATACATGTGTTCTTTCACTCATGAGACACTTCACGGGAAACAAGGAGTTGATGCAGCCTGCAATCACATGATTCGCCACTTCCTTCATTTCTCTTCAGTCTATGCATAAGGTTATGATGGAGTTGCAGTGGATGTTTCTTTTTGATGAGTGGGCATCTTGTGTCTATAGCACCAAACAAGATGGGAAAGCCATTGCTCGAATGGTGCAATTTGATTTGACTTTTTGGGCACGATTGGAGGAGGTATGTGCCATTAGTGAACCTTTGGTAAAGGTTCTTCATTTGGTTGATGGTGAAAATCCCGCAATGGGCTACCTGTATGAGGCCATGGATAGGGCCAAGGAAGCTATCCATCGCTACTATGAGGACAAGGGGGAGGTGGGACTCACAAGACAAGCTGAAATATGGAGTGTGATCGATGAACGATGAAATAATACTCTCTATCGTCCCATTCATGCAGCAGGGCTCTACCTCAACCCTGCTTTCTCTTATGCATGTGGCTTTCAGTTTGATGCTGAGGTCATGGATGGCTTTCTCCAGTGTGTTCAGAGGATGGTGTTAACTCCCTCTGAGCGAGCAGAGATTTCTAGACAGATGGAGATCTATAGGATGTTAGGTGGCACTTTTGGCTATGACATGGCTGTCCAAGATAGAACCACAAGGATGCCAGGTACAATTTGTTTAAAACTTTCAAATTTTGATCTCTTAAATTCTTAATTGATTACCCTTTCATTTCTATGTTTTTTACTCGGTAAAAATTTAATACATTGTAATTTGTAATTTGAATTTTGTCTTACCGTTTACCTCCCTTGTTTTCTTTGTAGATGTGTGGTGGACTAACTATGGTCGCAAACTCCCAGAGTTGCAAAGACTTGCCATTAGAGTGCTAAGTCAAAGTTGCATCTCATCAGGGTGTGAGCGCAATTGGAGTGTCTTTGAGAAGATACATTCCAAGAAGCACAGAAGGTTAGAATTTTCAATTTAGAAATGTTAAAGTTTAAACTTAAATTTATAATCTTTGCTTCTTTATAATTTTATTAATTTTAAATATAATTTATTACAATTTTGAATTTGAATTTATCATCATTTATCACCCCCTAACTATGGATCTCATACTAATGCAGGTTACTTTCTCAGCGCCTTAATGACATGGTTTATGTCTACTACAATCTAAGGTTGCAAGTGAAACAAATTGAGAAAGTGCCCAATCCAGATGCCATTTCATTAAATTACATTGACACTACCAGCAAATGGAGGGTGGAGAGGGAGGATTCTGTGATGGATGAGGCACCTAAATGGTTGGAGGAAGAGGGGGATGATGATACAGATCCGTCAGAGGAGGAGGGGGAAGAGGAGGATGTTGATGTTCCACTTCCAGAGGATGACTATGCCTATGACTATGAGGACATTGAGGAGGAGGTTGATACTCATTTGCAGCACCAACCAGCTCCAGGTGGCCCACCACCTCCACAGAGTCATACAGTTGGGACTGGGAGGAGACAGCTCACATTCACCTCCCCCTCGTCCACAACATCTACTCAAGCAGTTGGAGGTTCTAGTTCCACCCCAGGCTCATCTAGACCACCTCCACGACCACCGGCACCTACTGCTTCTAGAGGAAGAGTGGTTCCACAGCCAATGCCCTTGACCCATAAAAGGGGTAGATTGATTAGAGGATCATCCTCAGGGAGTCGATGACTTGATTCCTATTTTTATCATTGTACTATGATACTATCATACTATGTTGATGTCCTATGTCTAGACTCTATACAATATGATTCTACATGCCTCATGAGTCATGACTCATGATGATTCATCTCTTGAGAGAGTCACATTTATTTTGATCATTTGATGTGATGTTCTATCATTCCATCAAGAACATATTTCAGTATTTTCAGTTTATAGTCGATATATGACCATGATCCACCATTTGACATGTTATGCATCTTATATATGAGTTGTATTTTAATATTTATGTGGAAATGTGTTTATTTGATGTTGTTGTTGCTTTAGATGTTAAAAAAATTGAAAAAAAATTGTTTACTTTTGTATTTTTTAATGCAAAACGACATTTGCCGATATTTTCCGATATTTTCGCCGTTGCTGCCGATAAGTTTCATTCCGGACCCTTGGCGATATATTTGCCGACACGATATATTAACTATGGTTTTAATATCACTTAACTTCTATCTAAATTTTAGAAACTTTGTAATTTACCATTGTCTCCAAAAATATAATAATATGCTAATATAATGAAATAACATAAATTTAAAATCAAGGAAAGCATATTAATGAATTATATATAAAAGTAATTAATATAATATAAAAAATTACTTTGTACCAATATGTTTATGGAAGAAATATCACCAAAATATCACCATGGAACAATATTTTATATAAATGTCAAACAAACCTATCTATTTTGTGTTCAAAAGCATTTTTAAAAAAACTACACAAATATTCATCCTTTGCTGCTTTATGGACTTTAGAAAGGCTTTTGATACGGTACCTAGAAATAACCTTTGGAATACGTTAGAAGAGCTTAAGGTTCCTTTCGAGCTGAGAGTTGCTGCGATAAGGCTCTACAAGAATGTAATTGCCAAGTTTAAAAGCAATGAGGGGTGGTCGAAAGATATTAAGTGTAATATCGGAGTTAAGCAAGGTTTCCCCCTCTCCCCTACCCTTTTTGGCATTTACATTGATAAATTAGAGGGTTGTTTAGAAGAAGCAGGTTGTGCCGGTACAATCTTAGCTGGAATAGTGATCATCCTTCTTCTTTATGCTGACGATATTGTCCTTATGGCAAGGTGTTCGTCTGATCTTGATAAGCAGTTTCGACTCCTCAAAGATTTCTGCTCTAACATGGGTATGACTGTTAACACTGACAAAACAAAAGTTATGATTATCAAATCCAAGAATGATACATACGCTAATTTTATGTATGACAACAACAACTTGCAGGAAGTGTCTTCTTACAAGTACCTAGGAATTGATATTCATCACAAGCTCAACTGGAACTATAGCATTAAGAAAAGGATTAACGGAGGGTGGAAAGCTTACTTTGGTCTTCAAAATAACTGTAAAGCTGCAAACCTCATGAGGTGGGATAAAAAGAAGCTCCTTTTTGAAACTCTAGTCACTCCTGTCATCTTGTATGGGTGTGAGGTTTGGGGTTGCAGCATCTCTAGAGAATCCTGGAGAA
>LPNX010059302.1:183021-199126 GCA_001517045.1 Pseudotsuga menziesii
TTAGCTTCCCTCAGCAAGAAATCATTCCTGAACACCTTGCCAGCTGGTTCAAACTTTTCTTAAAGGAAAACAGCTCCCTTTAGTCCAAATTTGTCTCAAGAAGGAATTCTATATCCATGCAGCCTCTTCACTGGGAAGTGAGACTATCCATCACCGAATTTCAGGCCTGGCTTCAAGTCAAAAACTCCTATTCCTTGTTCTTTGATGGGGCTTTGAAATGCAATCCAGGGGCGGCAGGTGCGGGTGGGATCCTAGTGGATCCTGGAGGACAAGTGGAACATCGATTCGCTTGGGGACTTGGATTGAGAACTAATAACGAAGCAGAATGGATGGCGCTTCTCCAGGGTCTACACCTCATCCGGACCAAAAATCTCCAGAAAGTTCTGGTTTTCGGCGACTCAAGACATGTCATCTATAAGATGATTAATGGGTATCCTATAGGAGACATCAAATGCCGTAGATTATATAAAAAGGCTCAACTTCTTCTGTCTCAGCACATTGAATTTTACCACATTCTTCGCCAGAACAACAAAGACGCAGATGCGATGGCCAATGTTGGAGCTAGTCTCCCTCAAGGCCATTACAGCCAGGATGACGATCCTCCCATCTTCAAAGTCATTCCATGAAGAGGACCTTAAGGAACCAACATCAAATCAAGAATAAGCAAGTTTTTGAAGAGGAACTCCACACTTTCAAGGATTATATTAGAATGATCTTGGCCTTATCCTACCTTAGCTCTCTGGTTCCCTCTCTCTCTCGCCTTATCCCTCTTCCACCCTCCTTTCCCCTTCTCCCTTTTCCTTCCACCTTTATCCCTCCTCTTCACTTTTTCCGGCTCCCCTCCTCTAGTCTCTCCCTCCCAGCTAGCCGTCACCCTCTCCATCTTTTTGGCGGCCTCCAGCATTTAAGCTCCCGTCTTGTCTTATCCCTTGTGAAGGCCACGTGTAATTCCCAACTCCCCTCGGCTGATGAGCATTTAACTCCTTCCAGGCGCTCAATTAAGTGTCTCTTCTCCTCGCACGATCGAGGCTCTCCATTCTCCGCCTCCATGTCGAATTTTAGCATTATTTTGCCTCTTGGTTTCGCTGAGGGTTTGTTTTCAGCATCTGTCTTCCTTCTGCAAGAGGCCGATGTAATTGGCATTGGGAGTTCTCAGGTTTCATCTTGGCATGCGCAGCCTCTCACCCAATCTATTGCAGAAGAAAATCTCTCCCAGTTAGCCCTTTGTCATTACCGTTATCCTTCTGCTCTTTGGGAAATTGACTCTCAGGCTGAAAACTGGAGCGAATCAGGCCACCAGCAAGCAAATCTTCACGATTTGGACGATACAGCTCTTTCTCCCTTGCAGTCTCAGCTGTCTCGCTTGGCAATTTCGTCCGACCTTGGTATTATGGCGCATTTGGGTAATAATCTTGGCATGCAGGATATTATGAAGAACCTTCGAAGGTTATATGAACTGACCGCCATAGGGGTGAAGGAGAGTAGAGACACAGCCAAGGAAATAAAGGGGATGAGCGAGATTGTTAGCAGGATCTCTCAGGAAGTCAGCGACAATGGAGCCCGCACCGACGATTTGGATAGCAATCTGCGTGAACTCGTGGGCAGAGTTGAGCGTATAGAAGCAGACCTCCAAAGGCTCATTTCATTGAACCAGGAGAGCAGGGTAAATGGAACCAACGCCTCAGCCTCCCAGCCCATGGAAGAGGAATCAGTACAGCAGCCTCGCCAGCTTAGAGGCAACTGAATTTTATTGTCTGCTTTTCTTCCAGTTTAGTGAGGGGTTTTAGTATCAAATTTTGTATAAATTATGTTTTTCTGCACTCTGCTATGTAGACAGTTTGTGAGGGTTTTTACAACTCATTTAGTTTGCAGCTCAGAAGCAATTTTGTGCTCTCTGTTTTGGGAAATAGACTTTGTATGGCTTATTGTTTTTGTGCCGTCTCGGCTATATATCTCCCTTCGGAAATGTAATGAATGGCTGTGCACAGCCTGTTAATACAACCCCCTTTTCTGTTTTTGTTATAAAAAAAAAATAGCCATTACAATCAATATATATACACCATAGTATATAATACTTCTTTTTAATTTTCATTTAATGATTTAGACCATTCAAGACTAAGAGAATAGAACTATGCGAGGTGATTTGTTTTCTTTTAAGATCCAAAGAATTGAACACTTTACTCAGCACAAGAATCATTTGCAATATCCTACTAAGTGCAGAATCATTGATCTTCAAGATATCTATGCATTTTCTTTTGATAATACATGTAATAAGGAATTTAGCGTAGATCCCAACTTCTTTCAAGTATAAGTCTTTTCATTGTTACCTTTTCCAAGGTAATAATTGTAGTGACATAGGTAACTACACTTTACTCTGTGATGCCCAGGATTGTACACCGATTCATGATACACTTAGGAGTGGGTACTACTAGCAAGTTATAGAACTTGATCATAATTTTTTTTTTCAGAGTACTTTGTATTCAGAACAATAACTTTACCAATAAAAAATCATATTTTTATATAAAACAACAAAAACATGCACGGGGAGGGAGAGGGGAAGGGAATTGCGATTATGGTAGTTTTTTTTGTTTTTTAAATAATTTTTTATTTTTTTAAATTTTTAAATTTTTAAATTTCTAAATTTGTTTTAATATTGTGTTTTTTAATTTATTTTGATGATGATGATTAACTGTTAGTGAGACAAACTTTGGTTTATCTAACTTAACTATAAAAAAAATAAAAATTGGTTTAGTTATAACTTTTTAGTAGCATCTAAGTATTATATATTTTTACTTAGAAAACAATTTACATAAAACATAATGCCAAGCACGGGTTCTTGTATTCATAAACATTATGGTAGACATTTGTGTAAATTTCATTCTTGTAGGCTTGACACAATGTTTGTAGCACTCCCTAGGATTTTTTTTTTTAAACTACTTCAACACCCCATGTTGAAAATGAGCTAATCTAGAAGATCTGCAATGTTATAAAAGAATACCAAATCATAAACAATAAAGTAATTATCTGTTTTGTTTTAGTAAAGTAGTTTTTTTGGGAAAATTGTATTGAAAAGGAGGTTCAATAAATTTTGTTTGATATTTAATGAAATTAGAAGTATTTCTTTTTAAGTATTTTATTAATACACATGTTATGTTATATGTTATGGGTTCAAAAATTTATCCAAAAAATAAATATTTCTGATATATTTATAAGGTTTCATAATTTTTTTTAAATCAAATAATAACATTGATGTATTATAAATATTACACCATTATAAAAAACTTGAATAGAACATAATATATATTGGTTTCATATTTATTTTAACAAATATATTCAAATAAAATGGTTTGCACTATTGCAAATAAATACTTTACTAAATCACCATGTATATTTGTTTGTATTAATTAAATCACTATATGTATTTGTTTGTATTAATTAGTATGACCATGATAAAAACCTGTTTCGTATGAGTTCCGCAGGGATTTGAAATTGCAGAGGACGTTGTCTGATCGTCGACACGAATTAATGAAGAATCTTAATTTAAACTCTGGATTTATTAAACAAATATATTCTTTGGTGTAAATATTTTCATTATTTTTTTAATATAGAAAAATTAAAATAGTTTTTTTTAATAAAAGTTAAGAAGCTCCCCAATCCGCTATTCTCGTTACTAAAGACAATTCGGGAAATGAATATGTTCATAACCCATGTTTTATGTGAAATAATTTTTTTTTATATATGCATTTTTTTAAATAAGTTATATGGATATGTTATATAGAACCTGGTTAAGTAGATCTTTAGCGAAGTTATTAGCTTAAACTGGCTAAGAGTATGTACCCTCCACATACAAGTAATCATTAACCACTTCATATTTTTTTTAAAATAATTTTAATTTAATGAAAAGTCTTATTAATTATTTTGTAGTGTCCCTCTTAGCCCTTGATGCCCATAAGTACAGAAAAAGGGTAAAGTTTTTTTTTTTTTTTTTATTACTATAAAGGGGTCCAACCTGTTAGCAACAAACTTTACAAGAGTTTTTTTTTTTATATCCAATATGTTAGAAACCATGTGCATGGAGATCGATCATTTAAGAATAATTCTCAACATGTCATCTTCTTAATTCTCTGGAAAGTGTCTTGCTCTGCAACCATAGAATAGTAAGTTAACAGTGACAACTTTATTATCTTTACAGTATTACTTTCCGTCTACACCACAAGATCACATGTACAGAAAATTCAATGAAGAATGTTTGTTTAATACTTGTAATAAATGGCCTTAATGAAGTATCAGCCATAAGACATAAATTATTTAGTATTATCGACCAATCAGTATGAGCCCTACTAGCAGGGATCCACCCACCCCTCAAATTGCCATATCTTATTTCTGATTTAGTTTTTCTATTTACCTTCAAGCTAAAATATCATATACCTTTCCTTGTAATTAACATAAACTTTGTGATCTGCGCATCCTACATGCCATGAATTCATATTCTGCATAAATACTATCATTCCATAACAGACCCAAAATTCCTTAACAATATCAATCATAGGATGACTTGGCTTCTCTTGACTAACACAGTGTAAGTGGTTAAAGTCACTAAATAAGTCGTAATTGTTTTAGTGAGAAAATGTACTCGTCATTAAAGATACCTAAGGTATAGAACTACTATCCCCTTAAGCATAGATGATGCATTTGAAAGAATATTTATTATGTCTTCATAACTACTGAAACAGAAGAGGTGTATTACTGCATGTCTTCATTTCAACCATATTTTCAATCGTGCTATTGACAACATCTTAATGTGATTCCAGTAGTTTATTATGCAAAACCCAAAAGGTGCACAGACATCTAGTCATCATAAATCCATTACCAGTACTTAGTGTGTGGACATTAACTTTCAACTAATTATCATTTCTAAAGCCTTTCAATCAATGGGCAGGGTTTCCAAACAAAGTAAGATCTATAAACAATACAAGGAGACAAGACAATTAGTCATAAACATAAAAGAGAAGCCAATGTAGGTGGTTCACCCGATCCTTGGGCTACATCGACAAAAGGTCACGTCCTATGACATTCTTTTATTAATATTCCATCAAGAGGTTACAATCTGCAACAATGTTGTTGCAACTCCTTTCTATTATGGTCATAGACTCTCTCTGTGAGAGTGCTTCTATGTTATACCCCAAATGTTGTTATGTAATCAGATTCTATTATCTCTCAGAACACACAGTCATTCAATAATTACAATACATATTTTAGAATGATGATTTGTAATACTCATGTGTTTGAAAAAGGTAATGTAACAACCATCCATGGAAATCATACCCTTCCAATCATAGATATGCATATGATTTCTATATGTACAACATGGATCTAAAGTGCAATACGTATACCTATGGAAATAGGTAAGATAAAAGGAGGATCTTATGGGTTCAGACCCTATGATCTTATATTGTGCACGCAACTTCTTTTAACATTATATAAATATATATACATAAATCATTTTCAAATTCAGGTTTAGTATAACGTCCGGTTATCATTATTTCGAGTCCTTTTTATTCCTTCCATAATATCACACAGGATATGCTTGGTTTTTGGATCCCAAAGGTCCCGAAAGAAATTCAGCCAAAGAAAGTATTAAACTTCCTACCGTTGCACACACAGATGGGGATTTGGGTATGCGAGGTTGTAAGAGTGGATATGACATGCACCCTTTTGTCGCCAGGACTAGTTCCTTCAAAAAAAAGGACCCAAACCAGGTAGCAAAGATGCAGCCCCAAAATTAGAGCCTTACTCCCAGATCGAGGGTATAATAAAAATCCCTGGTAAGGAGCAGATCCTTACTAAGATCAACGTTAAAACAGTGACTTTGCAGGTCTTGCTACCTAAAACACTACTCAGGAAAGGGAATAAAATGATGGAGGTCCAAATTAAATCGACCTTCCTTCCATGCACATGCCGACTGGTACATCACACGCAGAGGGTAGACGCTTGACATATTCAACACTTAGGTTAAGAATGACACCCATCCGAAAGATTCCGATCTACTCTTCCAACACAGAGGCTTCATTTATATACAAAATTTTATGCATAAAATGTGATCTCTCGTAAAGGATGACCCAAAAAAAATTCCACAACCAAGTACACGCAAGAAGGCTTCAGATCTCAACATACTCCTTAGTAATAAGAACTGAGGCAATAAAAATAAAACATAGGTGTACAAGCACCTAAATCCAAATCATAACTCATTCATAAAAAGAACCCTAGTATAGTTTTAGAACCTCTTACTTCAATGGAGGCGAGCCAGATGCACCCAGTATCCGACTGTGGAGGATGCGCACAGACTTGGATCCACAATAGAGATCACAGCTCCAAAACCCGTGTATCCAAAAGGTCCATCAGAACATTGGTTCGCAGATCTAGTTTTCCTGAGTAGGTGATATGCCAAGTTGACCAATGGATTGATGAGACAAATACTGCTATATGACTTTCAATGACAGAGAAATCTCCTTCTCCATCATATTCTCCATGACAGCAAAAATCATGTTCTCAAGGACAGAGCAAATCACAATTTTCAATGACAGAGTAGTCGAAATCTCAAAGACACAGCCAAATCATATGTCCATCACCCCTTCTTTTTTTTGCCAGCGCTCTCCTTAAAATAGCCCTCTTTACTTTCCAAAGAAGCCGAATAACCAGTCAACTATCCAACTTTTTCCTCTTTCAAGGACGAGTGGCGAAAAGGTCGTGCAGAGCCCTTATTAGGAAAAATCAATTCCCTAGATTTATTCCAAAGTTTTATCCATGACTTTATCCATGGAAAATGTACAGTTACAACTCGTCCTTAGTGGAAAGAAAATATCTTCTTAGAGAAGAAATTGATATACCTCTCGAATACTTTTAGTTCTCCCAATATTTTTATATATAGATAAAATATATAAATATATATGCATGTGCCAACACCAAAATACACATAGGTTTTCTTTTACATGGTGTGTATGTATAATGGCCCTCTTTCCTTATATATGTATATATATAACATAATCCTTATGCACAAATATTTTTATTTCTTCATTATAACACATTTTAAGATGTTCTTGGAAAAGATCAACGTCTTTTGTTCTTCTTATGATATACTTCATATCACAATACTTTGTTTCCTTTATAACAGCTTAAGTTTATCAGAGATAGACTTCATATAATAAACTTACAAGAAAATGACTTAATCCATCTTCATTAAGTCTAGAAGGAATTAATCCATCCCTTAGACCTTATAATAATAATAATAATCCATGTCTTTTTTATAAGATGAATTAATGTCTAAAGGCCTTAATACTTCATGTCTCTTATCTCTTTTTCCTTATAGATGGATAATAATATTTGTCTTTTTATAAAGATTTAGTTTATCATTTTCTTGTATTATATGAAGCCTTTCACTCCTATAAGGTTCTTCTATCCGAAACGCCTTTCATATAAATATATATATATATATATATAACTTAGTAAAAAGGCATCTTTTCTATTTAATCCTTAACAGGTTATGCCATGGTGCTATCTTGTCTCTCTCTCTAAGTTATATTTTTTTTTAATGGAACTACGAACTATTGTCCTGAGACATGTAGCTCCTTAGGTTGTTTTCTTCTCGTCTTAAATATGTGCACTTAACCCTTATGTTGATGCTAAGAACGAGTGCGATTCCATCTATGGAGACTTTCCCCAAGATTTCCTCATCATTTACCCCTCTGTTTAGTTTTCTGTCGTCAAGTTGCAGCAATCTATTAAGTCTCCTAGACCTACAAAATTAAGGAAGTAGATCCCCCAACTCATGAGGTTTTACTAATGGGGCCTTGACCTTGAGGTCCACACTAGAAAACATTTACAATAAATATTAAAAATTTTACAACCCTTAGGGCATACAAGAGGGGCATTACATCCTTCCACCCTTAAAGATAACACCGTCCTCGATATTTCCCATTTGTCTTCACCTTTGGGTCATCATTCCTGCTTCATATCTTTCTGTTCCAGTCAGTGTAGATCCTTCTTGATCTTCGTCATTTGCTATCAATCAGAACCTGTAGTTTTCCTTTGACAAGTTTGGGCCTAGCATAATATCCTTTAGTACATCGTGTACAGAATCATAATTTAACTTAAGCAAAATCCATAGATCTTTTTGCATTGTAATATCTTTAATTTTCTAGTTTTGCATTGGTATCATAACACCCAATCATTTTAATAATGCAATTTAGTCATCAATAAAACATGATTATTCTCCTTTTACCGTCCAACTTTTGGATAATTATGTTGTCCTCTACCTGAGGAACCATTTCTTCACCTTACACATTAAGTATGTAGCCATCTCTTGGAAAATTTATTTAACACATTTTAACATTCGTTAAGTTTTCCAAACTCCTTTTCAGTTCCTTTCCATTCTGGTGTGGACTTACAATAATTCTGAGGTTACTCTCCCTTTTAACCCCAAGGTAAAAGTTTTCTCCTCAGTGACATCAGACAGCATCCTGTCTTTCTTGATGGCCAAATTTTTTTTTTTACCTAGGTCTTCTTGCCACACCACATGCCTAACACCAAGGTGCTCACACGACAATCACTTGCCTAACACCGTTGTGCTCCTTGCAGCATGTGTGCCTAACACCAATGTGCTCACACAACAATCACTTGCCAAACACCATGCACTACTACATTTCGACCAAAAATCCGACGGCCGTCATGTCGGATTTTCGACACTTCCCTGTCGCATGTATGACACTTTGGTTTTTTTATAAGCGTCGGAAACTTGTCGTCGGTTATCCGACACCTAATTAACCGTCGGTTAAGCGACACTTATGCAAACGTCGGTTGAATATACATCGTCGGTTATCCGACATATAATATATATTAAATTTTAAAAAAATCACTTAAAAACCGTCGCTTTACCGACGGGGTTAAATTTAAGGTGTCGGTTATCCGACATAAAATTTATATTAAATTTTTAAAAAACACTTGCAAACCGTCGTTGAAGCGACGAATATACAGTTAATGCGTCGGTTTAGCGACAGGTAAAACCGTCGCTTAAGCGACAAATATGCATATTAATCGTCGGTGAAGCGACAGAAATAACCGTCGCTTAAGCGACGCCTTTTGAAATTGAAAAAAAAATTTTTTTTTTTTTTTTTGGAAACATAATTCTACTCTAGAGATCCACCCTCTCTGGAAATTCATGCTGCTTATATGGGTGATCAAGTCCCGCTCTCTCTGGAAATTCATGCTGCTTATATGGGTGATCAAGTCCTTTATCCTCCCATTAAAACAATGTTGTTTCACACTAATATCATAGAAATTGCTTCCATGATTTTGGTGGTTACTGAGGTGGAAGTATAGTATATTGGTGGCATTGTCTTTATACATCTTTAATAAAATCTAAAGCCGTCTTTAATGGAATTCTACAATTTCCTTGATGAAATGGTGGCAAATGGATCGATTTTGCTGGAATTTTCATTCAATTATGTTTTTCATTTTCTTGGAGTTTGTGAAATCATTAAAATATTAATTGGAAACTATGCATTTCTGATTCGAGACGTCATTCTTGGTTTGTTGTTGTGGCCTCAAATAAAGATTAAACCTATAAATTTAACAATCATAAGGTCAAGTTGGAGCACGTACAACAAGTCTCGACTTGAACCCATGCTCTTGGGAACAATATGGAGCAGTGATTCACTTGCTTCGTTGGTTATTCAAAAGGATTCCTGAATTTTAAATTTCCATTTTTTATATTCCCAAATTGAAATTTTTTTAGTTAGATTTCAACAACAAAACTGAAGTCCATTTTGCTTTACACTCATAGATCACAGATTCATCACCATGTAACCAGAATTGAACTGAATATGGACAAGAACCAGAGAACCAAGTTGAGGCCACTAGAGTGTGAGGTTATGGTGACCTGCAAAATAATGGTGACGTTCAATTTCTTTGGAGGTTTTGCGCAAGAGAGTGAAGATAGAATGTTATATGGCATCGCCCATGGTGATCAAGATCAACCCAGTGGCATTGGCTTAATGACCACTCCACAAGTAGCAACAGATATTAATTGACAGTAACTACTACTAAATCTGGCACTTTCCAACCTTACAGATAATACACTTTGCACGTTATTATGTTTCCAATGTTGTAGATAGTAGAATGATTAATCTATTCTGACATGAATGTGTACTGTTTTACTTTAATTGAGCTAAGTTATGATGGGATTTTTTGTCTTATAGACTAATATATTGTGATGTGAAATTTGAATCTAATTTAATTTATATTGCTTATTGTATTTTTGGGGTCTTTTAATGGAAATAGATTTCTTGTATGCATCGCCGGTTTCTCATTTTGTTGCATTTCCTGGACATGAACAGCCCTGCTCTGCAAATGACAGTGTTTCTGACTCCAGTAATATTCCTTTACAAGGAGCTATTGAAGTGCTTAGTTTTATTAAAGAGTGCATTTTTTCTCCAGATTGGCATTCTTCTATTTACAAAGAAGCATGTCACCAACTTAATGAAGAACATGTCAGTGCTCTTTTACGAATGCTACAACCACAGCTTTCAGTTGATGAAATAATGGAGGGGGATGGTGTTTTAGATATGTCCTATGAAAAACACTTCCTTGAACATTTTCACAGAGCATGCTTTAACCTGTTACATGAACTTGTTATGAGGCATGCCTTATCCATCTAACTTGAAGAACACCTAGTAAATCAAGTTCTGAAGGTAGAGGATGGGAGGTTTGCTTATACTGATGATGCTCTTGTTCTTGTAGCTCGCATTATTATTATAAGGACATCCACAGGGTCCAGTTTGGGAGATGACTCCTTAAGACTCAAAATATGCAAAGGCTACGCTGGTTTTATTGTTGAGAAAGTGAAAGCTACATATTCAGGGTGCTTAAATATCCAAGAAGTTTGTGCAAGTCTTCCATCCCTATTTCATTTGGAAGTAAAAACTGGTAATTTGGTGCAACTACCCAACTTGGCAGATCAGTAACTTGCAAGAAAATTCAGCATGAAATTCTGGAATGTGGTTTGTGTAGAGAAGGTGGAGTAATTCAACCCTACTTAGCATGCATTTTCTTGAGCATACGTGGACTAGAAAGACAACACCTAACAAAACTCCGGTCACATGGCAGTCTCAGAGAGTGATGATGAAAAAATGGCTCTCCAGAGTCCAATTCACATGTCATTCTCACAAGCTTTATTAAACTTAGACACATTCATATTGAACATTAACAAGAAACTGATAGCTTTTGTTGTTACCTGGGAATGCTTTGCAGAAATACCCGAAGGTGACTGGATAACTTGGGGAAATGTGCCAATGTCACCTCACACAAATCCCTCTCGCTCTGGGTTAGTGATTTGCTAATCTCAAGGGGGAATCCATAGATGATTTAAGGCTTCATTGATGAACTTTTGGGGGTGTGTATGACCCCAAATCTGCAATCGAACTGCTATTCTGCGTTGGAAAACTCAGAAACCTGGAACTAAACTATTAGAGCAGCATGCCTGAATATTGAATTTATGATTATAGATGATAAATTAAGTTAAAATAAATTCATACAGTTGCTAGTCTCTCCTAATTTCTGCATTAAAAGTTGCAGAACAAGAACCTCAAGTTGCCTAAAATGCAAGGACTCGTCTTTCCAAAATAAAAGTAAAAAATCATGACAGTCCATGGAAGATTAAAAAATTTCAGTAATTGTGACAGTTTGTTGACGATTTCCACTAATCATAATGAAATTCAAGGTTAAGGTTAATGAAAGTTAAGGTTTCCTCTATGGGACTAATTGGATGCTCATCATAACTAACAGCATCTACACATCTAGAATCCATTTCCTCACACTCTGAATTTTCTATACACTGCTGTGAATGTTCATCTGAGAACTGCGACAAAGAATCCGAGGTAAATTCAGATGAGAAATTTGAGACATCTCTACTTCGAAGAATATAACCCTCAAACTTATCGAGTGCTTCACACATCCAAGGAAGTTTACACTGGTCCCTTGCCTCCTCCACTGTGACCTGTAGAGAAAGGCAAGAGTTTAGTCCATATTTTATGTACAGACCTTTAAAACAATGTATTGAGATGAAATTTGTTCCAAGTTTTCTACTGATCACACTTAGCATAACTGCAATGACACAACACATGAATATCAACTCTCACAAATATAAGTCAGGTCAATTTTCTTCAAATACGGATGTTGTAAAAATTATTCATACACAATAGAAACCATGTCCTTAAAAACTTCCAAGGCTTCATATTATACTTTGTGATGAAGAAAAATAGAGTGCTATGTGGATAAAAAAAAAAATTGAAACAAATACCACTAAAACCACGGATTAAAAGCACGGAAAAGTCATGGCCAACTGCTAGCAAGGATGGGCTGGGAGTAAATGATGCAGAATCTGCAAGCGGGCATGAAGATGATGCTCTCTTTGGAGATCTGTTTTCAGAGGCTAGCAGGCAAGTAGTACTCAGCCTGGTATTCACTCTAGGATACTTTGAGAAGAAATCCCAGCTTCCAACTCCTCTCCCAATGAAGGATAAAGAAATCCCAGCTTGCACGGATTTGACTCCTCTTGGTGCCATTCACCTGCCAGGTAATGCCTTGTAGCTCACTACCAACAACTTGTTACAACTGAGGCTTTCCGAAGGGCAATTTGCAACTCAATCCCTATTCTCTTTCACACACTTGTAAATTGTCTTCAAAAACCCCACAAGTTCTCGGTCTTCTAAAGAAAATTATAAATCATTTATTAATTTCATCACAAATCCAAGAATAGTATCAAACAGTCATAGCCCAAACAGTTATCTTCAGTTAGTCCTCCATTAATATCCCATATTAACATACTGACAGAAAAATTTGGTATGTCAAGTTATACATTACAGCCATTATGCTCTCAATGTGGCCCAGTAGAGTAAGTGTAAAAATATAACAACAGAGAAAGAAAAGGTAGATACTTACATTATCAGAGATGTAGCAATCCCAAATTCGAGCATTATGACCAAAAAGAATTGGTCCTGCAATAATATCAGCATTGGGAAGAGTGTGTGGATCATCTATATCATTCACATTGAAGTTGCAAGTCCATATACGGGCACTGCATGAACATAAATGCAAAATAAAGATTTAACTTTGAAACCAGTGATTTGGAGAGCAAAAAAATAATATGAATGATAAATTTGGGGGGAATATGACATGTTTGCTCAGGATCTTGTTGATAAATTTTTTTAACTTTGAAACAAGCACAAGAAGTTCGTTCATGTTAGAATCCAAACTATGCCAAAGATTGGTCTACCTGCGATCATCAGAGGCAGAAATTATTTTTAATCCATCACAGGACCATGCAATGCGAAAAATGGATCCCTCGTGTCCAGTGAGTCTATTCAATAAAATGGAACCATATTGAAGATTTTGCAGTTTTTCATTTGTGGTCTTGATGGCTGTGTTAGTGACATGTATTTCCTCTGAACTTATACCCAGAGTTGCTTGTTGAGAAACAATTTTCCATATCAAAATCTGGCGTCCAATAAAATCAAATGAGAAAACAAAATACAAAATACAACTGAAGCAATGGGCTGAATAAAAACTGAGGCGCATTTTAGAGTTTTGTTCAACAATTGAGTAATCTTCAAATGACAGGCGATGGATGCTTGTCAGTCATTGTTAGGAAGCATCTTGCAGTAGTTCCTCAAACTATACTTCAAACAAGGTTAGGAAGCATCACACTGAAACATAGTTACTTGAACCAATATCATACTATAATGACCTCTGCATAGAAGAAATCACTCTCTTTTGCACAAACCCAACATAATCAAACTCATCCTGTACAATTTCCATAGCTGTCCTGCAAGAGAAAGAACATGCATTCAGGCTGCTAAAATAAAACTGGCAGTAAAAATGAGTCCTGATAAAATCCCTGGCAGTTAAAAAGAGTCCCGGTAAAGTCCCTTGAAGGACATTAAGGTTAAAAAATTTGAAAATTGACTGAAGTCCCTTCAAGACTCTGCAATGATGTCTATCAAGTATTAAAACAATGTTTATGTGCCATGTTTAAGAAATCTTAGTTCAAGTTCAATTCCCCACAAGGATTCAGTTCCCCCATGCAATGTGTTTGCCCCTCATGGTCACCACCACAAGGGGGCTCAGGCTGGGAGGTCATGACTCACACATCATAACTGGGAATTGTGTCCATGGGACATGTGTAGACACCCTTCATATTTTAGGGAATTGCCACAGAGAATGCCAGGGCCCTCAACATAGGGATCTCGTTTGAAATGATTTCAATTATATGCAAATGAGAAATGCATGTGTTTTCCTTATGTGCTTATAGAAAGTATCCCATTGACAATGCAGCACCATGAAAGGTCCTCAAGAAAAAATCCAAGTCTATGGAGTCTGAGGAAGAGCAACTTCCTGGCTATCATCCAAAATAGAAGAGAAGGCATCATTATCTGGTCTGAGAACCTATCTGATATGGATCCTTTTGTATAGTTGATTGGACTTTTCGCCATACTTGGACATAAATCCTATGTTACTGCATGGGAAGTGGAACTCACTCTTAAAGTTGTCTATGCTAGATGGAGAGCCTCAAGAATGTTTCAAGATGCCAAACAGAACAGATTGGATACCACAAATGGATCAGCCATTTTTGGGCACCATCCTGTGGGTTGAAGAAAAGGGGACAAGGAATAATTAAAAAAACAACATCAAGTAGGTCAAAAAGGACATTTGCTTCCAGAACTATAAATGGTTGACTAAAGCAGCCAAGTGTATGGAGTCTGAGGAATATCAACTTCCTGGTTAGCATCTGAAATAGAAGAGGAGTAGCCATCATTATCTGGTCTGATACCTATCTGAAATGGATCCTTTTGAACAATGAATAGTTGAACAGAAGGGGGGAGAATGCTTTCAGATTGGATTTTCTGCCTTTCTTGGGCATAAATCCTATGTTTTCTACATAGGAACTCACACTCTTAAAGTTGTTTATGATAGATAGAGAGGCTGAAGAATGTTTCAAGATGCTAAACTTAATAGACTGGTTACCACAAATGGATCATCCATTGCAGGACACCATCCTATATGCTGAAGAAAAGGAGACAATGAATAATTATTAAAAAAATAATATCAAGTGGGTCAAAAAAGATGTTTTCCTTCAGAACTATAGATATTAGATGGTTGACTTAATCAGCTTGATACACAAGTCGTCATTGACTCAAACCAATGGTTCAATGAAGATGATGGGTGTATCACCGTCCAAAAAGGGGGAGTTATGATCCATGTCTGACTTTAGAAATGGCATCCATTTGCATTCCTAGGTTAGTGTTAAGATTGATGGCAATAACTTATAAGACATTGACATCAATAAAGCAAGCTTGGGACCAACATAATGGACCCACTCTGATGGTGAAAGGCACATGATGCTAAGTTGGCATGTAATTGATTCAATTAGCAAATTCAACCATAAGTATCTTATATCAGCATGAAGGAGGCATTGCGAGTTCATACAGAGTGATCGAATCAATTTATTTAATTAATCTTGAGAACTCTGATAATCTCCATCCTGAAATCTAGATGTAGATAATGTTCATTGGGTCTTTACCCTAGATTCATTGATTATCTTTCAAATTATTATGTCTCATGTGAGTCCTGCAACAGTCCCAAGTAAGGTTCACAATTTCTAGTTCAGAATGAGTTAGTGTTCAGAGTTTTTGATTGTATCTTGTTAATCTTGGATTTCTAATTCTTGTCCTGTTGATCAAATAAGCCATCATCAAGCTCAAAGCTTTAGGATGATGACTAGATTGATCATTAAAATGAATCAATATTGTTTGCAAGTTTCTGTGTTTTTGCATAAGATTTTGTTAAAATTTATATGGATTAGATGAGTAATCAAAGTGAAGGTAATCAAAGTGAGGCATGAGTGAAGTGCAACATTAGACCCTCACATCCATAGTCTTCCATAGGAAAATACATCAATAACCAAACATAATGAAAAATCCACGTCCCATTGCTACAATCACATCATGAAGATCCATATGTCTAGGGAATCAAGAACATCATCATAACATGAAGC
>LPNX010059350.1:0-13878 GCA_001517045.1 Pseudotsuga menziesii
GGAGAATCTGTTTGTTTAATGCTGCTCATGCTCAGGCTTGGCAATAAAGTCATTTACTGCTGCATGGGTTCTCAGAATTGGAATAAGACATAACTACACCACCTTTCGTGATGAAAAATGCCAAGATCTTCTTGGAATATGCTAGAATTATTTGGGATGCGCCTAGATTGCCAAGAAATATGAATTATAATACGCAGGGCCTATAAAATGATACCCAGATTTGTTATTTGATGCTGACTTAGGTATAAAACATGCTCAGACTAGGGCTGTCTTCATGCCCTTTGACCATCAGACCCATTGTTTATTGTTTGGGCACAGCCCAACATGGAGAATTAGGGCGATCTGATGCTGAACGATGCTCAGAGATGAAATTCTATTGCACAACAATGCTTCTTTGACAATGCTTTTACCTACAGTATTTCCCAATACTACCTCAGAATGGCCCAGACTTACTGATCAAGGTATTTTTTGTCCTCAGGTGACGTCCAGACTGCTTAATAATGTGGTTTTATTCCTCAATTATCCACAAACTTTTCCCAAACAAGTTCAGACTCAAGCCAGGTCCTAGATCTAGTTTTTATGTCTATACACACCTTTTTTTGTGATGAAAATTGCCTAGAATTCCGGTCGTTATCCAGGGCCTATAAAATGATACCCAGAGGGCCGAGGCTCATCAACTGGCCACTGAGAATCATAATTTCTGACCTACATTATTAATGATAATCTTAGCTATCTTGTTCTTGATTTGGCAGTTGTGCATAAAGTGAGCTTCTGGATTGTTTGCACAGTGCTTAACTACTTAAACATAACTCATAACAAATAAACTATTCATTTACAGTATATCCATCAACACCAAAACACAAATTTGTTGCTGGTAACTGAACTGAGCATTTGTAAAAGCATTCAATGCAGAGATTTCCTTGGTTGTTAACAAGGATCTTAGATTTTCATTAAGTTCAGAAAACCACTATGCAGAATGACTTCTCGACTTTTGGATACTCTGTCTCTCACCCTTTTTCTGTTTCTTCCATCAGGTGAGCACCTCTTTTTATACATCCTTTTATGTCAAAATCAACTACAATGGCAACTATTCACATACCATTGCCTCAGCTGCCATATTTCAATAATTTTTGATATAATCGTCTAGAGTATTCTTAATCTATGTGCTACATACCTACCTTGCTACAACTTTCAATTTGAATGGGTGATGAATCCACATGTAACAATTTGTTGAACAGGACAGTGTTGCAGCTTTATCACACTGTAATTCTATAATTTTGCTCTGTTTAGGATAGGCAATTTGCTAATAATTTTGCGTCTTGGTGATCTGTCTATAATGAACAAGTTCATGCTTTTTTTACCATTACCAAATTATGTATGGACACTCTTTGAAGCTATTATTAATTTATTACATAGCATGAGAACATGCATTCTGATTTAGGTAGTTGAAGACATGTTTATTGAAAACAGATTTTGCATTTTCATTGTTTTTGAATCTACTCTGTTCAATGAGCAGTAAGACTTAGGTAAGGATGTTACAAGGATTATGTCAAGGTAAATCTTTAAAACCCAACAGAAGTTGATAACATCAATTCATATCTGGTCAGATATAGATCCTCAGACAGAGATTTCCTTGTATCCTTCTTATAGATGTGCTATGCCCTCAGGGCCAAAACTTTCTATTTAATCACATGAATAGTTAGCAATTAGGTCATAATCTGTATATTACGCATTACAGTGTGGACAATAGGATTTGCATTACATTTGTGTTGTATAAATTGGTACTTACAAATATCCATATTCCCTTCACATTGATATTCTGGTTGTCTTACAGCGGATGGCTTGCTTGCTGACAAGTTCTTTGAGCTAGAGAGTGATGGAAACCCTAGGGCCCCCTTCCTAAGAAGCATAATCCAGAAGAAAGGGCGCTGTGGTGCTTCACATGCACGACCTCCTACAGAATCAAGGCCTGGACATGTGGCAATAATTGCGGGCTTCTATGAGGATCCTAGTGCAGTCACAAAAGGTGAGATGTTAGTATATCATTTTTAATATGCTGTTTGCAAAAGTATCCAAGTACAACTGATGGTGCATACTCCAATTTTTTTACTATCCATCAGATTATTTGATTCTGGCATGCCTTGTAATTTGTAAACTGTGACAGTCACCCACATGATGGAACATAAATAACATGTTGGAGTGACTGCTACAGCAAGAAATTAATTGGATGGGAAATTTCCGGGACTCAGAACATCCAATAATCTTTTCTAGGCATGTATTTGTGCTTCTCATTATAAATATCATCTGTCTATTGTTTTGAATTAATTTTCTCACCATTTTTATATGTTATGTTTGTTTAATACAATGATGTGAATGGAATGTGAGATAACTGATAAATGCTGTGATTAAATGAGCCCAAATAAATCATGAAAAAGAAAACCATACACACTTATTAGTGCACCGACAGTCAGGGATTCAGTTGAGTTTCAAACAGTGGGTATCTAATTAGCATCCAAAGTACTTGTAGAAAGTACTGAACCAATTTAGTGAGCATAATATCAGAGAAAGTTTATCTCATAGTTTAATGCTTCCAGCAGTGATGGAGAAACAGACCCAAGGATGGCACATCTCATAGGTAATTTTGTCCCATGAAAGGATATTCCCTTTTTAAACTCTTATCATCAGTCAGTACTAAATGATTAGCATAAAGTATGGTAGTAGTATTATTCAGTATACACTGTACAGTCTATCAAGAGAACAAGAGGTTATCTTTATTTGCTCTGTAATGCAGTCTAGCTTGCATAGTTGAAAATATCAGATTCAGAAGTATAGGTCCTGCTAGAAAAGAATAACTCAGATTTATTTTCAGATTCTCAAAAGCTGAAAATATTTTTTGCTAAAATGGAGACATGGACTCCTCTTCAAAGTCGTGGCTCTATCTCCAGTTGAACAAAATTACAAAAGCTCATTGGACATCAATATGAGATCCATGTATTTCCTCCTGTATATTAATATAAAACCTTTTTATTCACCAAAAAGGCTGCTAGAATGCAATGAATTCAACAGCTAGTAGAATACAATGTGGCCAGCACAAAGGAATGATATCAGCAATTGTAAGATAACAGACTCAGGTAGCAACAAAAATGTCTATAAACGTTTATTAAAGAACACCAAAAACTCGTCCCTTCCTCTGTTAGAGTCTTTCCTGAGGTCAAGGCTACCTCAGCAGTCCTTTAAAGTCAGCCTAGATGTCCTTTCATATCCACTATTATTCAATGTAAGCCCTACAAGCAAATCTCATTCAGTTCTTTAGTTCTACCGATATGGAGGCTATAAAACTAAATTGACTAACTAGAAGTCCCACCACCTCAACTCCCTGAAGTCCCACACTTTCATAAGTTTCTAACTCTTCCACTGGCTATTTCTAGGTCAGAGCAACCTAAGGAGCCTAAACAGGGAAACGACAGATGGGGATCAATTTTGGTTAATCCAGAGCTCGCAGTAGATGGATGGGGGAAACACCCAAGAACAACGACCCTTTCCCCAATGATGGCACTATCCCAGCAGCTGCTTGACATGAAAATTTGCTTTGGCCATCTTGACTCTCTAGTTTGTTTATGATTTGTGCTATGTTAAATTGTGTAGCCTTGACGGTGGTTTTACATCTTGGCCCTGTGTGGCTTCATTTTTAATTGATGATAGGACTAGTTATCAGCTCACTATGCCTATGGCAGATGTACCACCTTTTTTTAAAATAAAATGTATGTAAACCTTACAATATAGAAAGTGAAGCATTTTACTAAATAAATAAAAACTGTCTTTCTCCCTCACACACACTGTGTATGCTTCTATTCATTGTATATTGTTATCATCACTAATGACTGTAGACAGTGAATATTATCTTATCATCCCTACCACTACCTATATATTGTTATCCATCCCTAATAGCATGAACAATCTGTGAAAGATTTTTGATGGAATTTACATTATCACCATAGACCCGGGGTTGTTGGTTCCTAGCTTCGGAAGTCCTTATAAGGGGCAATAACAATTTACTCAGTACAACAATGCCAGCTCTTGTCAGTCAAAATGGGTATTTATACTTTAAAAAGCCTGCTTGAATTGAGACGATAGTAACACTTCACAGATTTGGAATTGGTGAACTATGAGATAATCCTTGAGTGGATATGTATAAGAATTCTAAAGCACTAAATCAACGAAATTCATCTCTTAATAATGACATTCATCGTTTATTAAAATGCATGAAGTAAATTACTAAATTCAAATCAAATACTTGAGAACGATGGTGGATGGACTATTTGACCTCTGAACTGGTTGACGTTCAGATCCCCAAGAATAAAATTGATTGAAAATCCATAGGACCTGAGCTAATGTCAAATATGGAATTTACTTTCCAACTTTAGAACAATGTTTTTGAGCACACATGTGGTCTGGTAAATATTAAAGTGGCACATAATTTGATGTGATTAATTCCTGAAGGATCTGGCAAGGACGATGAGGATGCTGATAGCCAATTGATATCTTCTGGTATGGATTTATATTTACAGATAACACCGAGAGCCAAAACTTCCATCTATTCTTTTAAAAGTAATCTGTTGGGTTTTAGGAAAGTATAGAACAACTGATGGGAAGTATTATGTGAAATATATTATTGGAAAGTTATGTGATGTCATTGAGGCTCATTCAGTAGATAATGTGGTCAAGGATTATTCTAAAACCTCCCCTGTCTTCATCACCTTGAACGAAATGGTGAATAGGAGGCCAAGACTCTTCCATGTAAAATAATCTTCAGGATTCTTAATTTGGAAAGTTCATTAATACATTGACAATAATGAAAATTTGCCAATCCTCTCTAGCAAGATGTAACTACCATATTCATCACAATCAAAAGGTGCATTGATGAACATGATATTTGATGGTCTGCTTGGGGAAAATTTTCCTATATATTTGTATATTCTGGAGTAGTATAGCTGCTGTAGATGTCCAGAAATATTGTTTGCTGACCCCAACATACCTAGACTTCAGGAAATAAGGTTGCTTTCTTGTTTACTAAATAAACATTCTGAAATGATTTCTTAGACAGACATTCTATTCACAGGTTTGAAATAAATCTCCAGAGCGATCCTAGATCAGCTCAAAGTGACAAAAACAATTGCCTCATAGCTTCCTGATATTGCTACTGGTAGGAAAATGGCCTCAAATATTTACCCCGACATCCATGCAAAGAGGGAGGGTAACACCCCCAACATAGCACCGAAGTTCTTCAATTTGGATTGATTTAAAGCTTTGTTGCTCAACGACCATAGACTAGGAGGTAATTGTTGTAATAGACATGATGAGTGCATGTTGGAGAGGGATGCATTAATTGCTCAAATATAAGATAATATAATATAATTGTAATAATGTCCAACCAAGAAAAAGGGCAAAATATTGTGTCAAGATTCTTGGTTGTTGATCTATGTCAATTCCCCGACTTCAATGCTTAAATGTGACCAATCCTTGTACAAATTCGGAGAATGGTGGGAAACTTGTGTAAAACTCTATGCAGATAGGGAAGTCAAATAAACTCTATTCCCAACATTTTGGAATCTACCCCTGTTATAAATATACCCAATATGCAAATATTTTTTTTTTTAAATTCACTTCCGTCGCTTAAGCGATGGCGCTTCATGTCGCTTATCCAACGATCACAGTTTATATCCGTCGCTTCACCGACGGCATGAACGTTAATTTAAAAAAAAAAAAATTGAGTTACCGTCGCTTATCCGACGCGTCCTCTTATATCCGTTGCTTAAGCGACGACACTTCATGTCGCTTATCCGACGATTACAGTTTATATCCGTCGCTTCATTGACGACATGAAGGTTTTTTTTTGAAAAAAAATTGACTAACCGTCGCTTTTCCGATGGCCCTGCTGTCGCTTAACCGACGGCATGAAGGTTATTTTCTTAAAAAAATTTCACTACCGTCGAAGAAAGGCTGTCGCTTAACCGACGCTTTACATTTAACCGACGGTAAACTGAGGTGTCGCTTAACCGACGGTTTCGAAAGATGTCGGATAACCGACAACACGTTTCCGACGCTTAAAAAAAATCATAGTGTCGTACATGCGACAGGGAAGTGTCGAAAATTCGACAATACTGCCGTCGGATTTTTGGTCAAAATGTAGCAGTGAGTTAACCTCGGGGATGTTGAAACAAGTGTTAGAAGTGAAATTATGGCACTAGACACGCCCTGGAAATTTGGGATGTTGTTAGCTGTGGAAATTCGATGAAAAATTGGTTTCTTGCAGAAAATACCTAGGAAAAATAAAGTATAAAAGGAAGCATATGAGGGAGGCAGGACACTGCTTAGTATGCTGGAAAGGAATTATTGTTGTGTGAGCACTATGTGTTAAGAAAGTTATTCAATTCGTGTTGTGTGAGCACTCTGGTAGGCAAGTTATTTCTCACTAATTGATGAATATCTCAGTCTGAGGTTGACTGTCACCATTCTTGGCATGCGTAATTTAGTTCAGGGGTGATTAAGGGCAGAGAGCAAGTTGTTCCTAATTTACGGTTGGGTGGAACGTGGTTGTTCCTACCACATTCATGATCATTGTATTTCCAGGTTCAATTAAAGTTTCCAATTACATAGACTATTATTTCTTCACACACACATATGCCAATATTAGGAAATGATCTATATAAGATCTTAGGTTTTCTGGATGAAAATTGTAAATGCTTTATAGTAGATTTTGTTCTGTTTCAAGCATTGTTTTGATTTATAATTTCACTCTGGGCATACAAAATTATTTGAAAATATAACTCTCATATCCTCCTTGCATTATTGTTCAAAGGGAAATCTCTTTTTGTACATTAGATTGAATACGACAACTGGTTTATAAGATCAATATTATATGGTGTAGTATGTGAAAGTAGCATATCCAATCTCTAGATTTTGCCTTTAATACGTGGGAAGTGTGTGTGATAATAGCTAGCACATCCAACCTTTGTATGTGTTTATCTATATTGATCAGGAATGTATCTTGCCCATATCTATATGTGTTTTTTCTAGATCTGATATGTGAATGTGTTTTGTCCATATCTCATAGGTGAATGCGTTTTCGTCCAGAACTGATATGAAACTGTGTTTTTTCATATATGGTATGAGTTTGTCTCTCTCTCTATATGATTCTTTACCTACTGATGATTTATGGCCATGTTACATATGGTAAGAGGATGTGGGGTTTAACCCCCTCTAAAGCAATTACAGATTAAAAATAAACTATGTTCTTAAAACTTGATTTCCACATGGACATGAAGGAAACATTTATTGTTATTGGTAAATAGGAGTTATTAATATATTTTTAATGGAAGCAACAGACTTTAAGCGGGTTTTTTAGGCATTATTTTGTGCAGAGAAGACCCTATAGTTCTTGATCTAAGATGAATGGATTAATCAGGATCTTAATTTCTTAAATTAAACAATTTAACAAACCCAGAAAAGGAATTTTTGTACTAAATCTCTTAACCAGCAAAAATCCAAGTGCGGAAGATGGTTGCAGAAGATTTTTCCTAAAATTTTAGAGTCAACCCGCAACTTGCAATCCGTAATTGCGGAAGGGTTTTTGTGGGATGGTTTTTGGAAAATGTTTTAAGTAAACCCGCAACCCGCAATATGCAATTGTAGAAGGATAATTGCGGGAGAATTTTTCAGAAAAGGTTCAAAGTCATTCTACAACCCACAATCCACAATTGCGGGAGGGTACTTGTGGAAGGGTTTTCGGAAAAAGGTTTTAAGTCATTCCACAACCCGCAATCTGCAATTGAGGGTGGGTAATTATAGAAGGCTTTTCAGAATTTTTTTTAAGTCAACCCGCAACCCACAATCGGCAATTACAGAAGGGTTTTTGCAAAAGGTTTTTCGATAAAAAAATTAATTCAACCTGTAATCCCAGAAGGATAATTGCAGAAAGGTAACTGCAGAAGGATAATTGTGGAAAGGTAATTACGAAAGGGTATTTGTGGAAAGTTTAATTTGGAAAAATTTAAGGGAAACCCGTAATCCGCAAATGTGGAAGGATAATTGTGGAAGGCTATTTGCGGAAGGACCATTACAGAAGGCCTACTTGCAGATTGATAGTTGCGAAAAGAAACATTTTGGAAGGATCATTGTGGAAGCCTTTTTGCGGAAATATATTTGCGGAAGGATATATTGCGGAATGATCACTGTAGAAAGATCATTGCGGAAAGATAAAATGCAGAAAGACTAGTAAATTTAGAAGTTCTGGATCGAACATATAGATGTTTTGGAGCCTAATTTTCAGAGCTAAGTTCAAACTTGGAAGAACAAGATAATCATTACAAAACATCACTTGTAGGTTGAAGAACACTTGAAGTTATTGTTTCCTTAGTAAACATCTGCATTGCCCATTTGGTCAAGTAGCAGTAAAGTAAGGTTTCAGTAACAAAATGAAAAAGTCTTTAAAAGAATGTAAGGATTTTAATGATGTATGATGTGTCTCATGTATCTTTATATTTATACATGTTCTATCATTTTTTTATGGATATTTGAGGTTTGTATTTTTGGGGATTTTACATTTAACATCATAGCCCATGTTGAAGCACTTGGACCTATATGGGTTGAGCATAAAAAAAAAGGGAAAGTAATTGATGGGTCCAGAGTTCTTTCAATAAATCTATGGATGAATGGTGATTATGATCAAACTGGATTGATGGTCTAGTCATATTAAACGAGATAAGTACCCTTTTCATGGTTTTGAGTAGAGCTTAATTTTGTTAAAAAGTATCATTAATAGTAAGGAGAGAAGGTCTTAGGAATTTTATAGACGCGCAATGCATAGGTTCCTTACAATAATGTGTTACAGACTACTAAATAATGTGCTTGTCTTCTTAGAACTTGGAGATAATAGTTTAGATGCCAATTAAACTAATACAAGGAAAAACCCGTAGGATAAGAATATAGAGGTTATAACCACATTAAATTATGTGGAAAGGACAACGATTCCTCTTTAATCGTACAAACTATATTTGGGTTCCAAAGTAACCATTAATGTTATTCTCGTACAATATTGGAGATGTTCTACTATAGGGAAATTGTGTTTCATTAAAGAAATACAATTTGTCAAATGGCATGTCTGTTGTGTTAATATAACTGTATATACTTACTAGAGATATTAACATCAAACACTGATTAGTAGGATTGTGATACAATTTTAAAGTATCTTTAAAAGTTTCATTGAGAAAAATGTCTCCTTAAAGGCTAACCAATAACACTTCCACTTTCACATGCTATTGTAAGTCTTGATTGATAAAGACCTTGCTAGGGCTACATGGAGAAAATATAGTAAATGATTTGATAAATGGTCATTAGAAGAATGCAATGTTTGCATTGAAACGTTTGATCAATAAATGTATGACTACTAAATATATTGACCCGAATTGAATATTATTTATAAGTTTTATAAGCCTTCTCTAGGGTATACTATTGGTAATAGATGAATGGTGTTGGAAATGTAAGTGGCTTGATGGAATATAGTTAGAGTTGAGTAATTCAGAAACTCTATGATGAATAACTAGAGTTGAATCACTTATCGGTAAATGGTAAGTTTAGTCTTATCGACTTGGTCTAATTATTTAATTGTATTAAGACTAAAATAAAATTTTCTATAACTGCACTTTGTTAAGAAAGAATTTATTATCTGCTGATTATGTTATGAGGAGTTACGCTAACGACTGGATTGTGTAGATCGTAGTGAATCTCAAGGACATCATGAATGTTTATTGTTGTTGAACCAAATAAGCTTATTGAAAGGACATACCAAGGTACTGATCATCTAGTAATTGGTAGGATAATATTATCAACTTGAAATTAGGTAACCAGATTGCCTTAGAATATCAATTAAATATTTTCTAAGTTAATATGCATAGTAAATAACCTTGGGCATCAAGACGGATGATGCTAATGGGTAACTATGTTAGACACATACATTATTTTTATTTGTAGCTTTGCAAATGTCTAAAGTTTAAAAATTATATATATTAGAAGCATGATGTTTGCAACTTATGCCGTACAATAAGGTTAGAAAATGAGTACACATGCCTATTAAATTCATCCTAGAATCGTTGATATTGAAATCTTTGATAGATGGAAAATCATTACTTTAATATATTGATGCTATACAAATCAAAGATATTTTATCGTGACTTATGTTTGAAGAAAGGCTGCAATATTTATGCAGTTCGGGTCACCAACCTACTCCTTAATGAAAATCAAACACATATAATTGATCACCTAGTTCTAAGTGAATTTATAGATGTGTTTCCAAAAGAGATACCAGGACTACCTCCTCAATGAGAAATAGATTTTCCCACTGAGATTATACCTGGATCTGCATTAGTATCTAAAATATTGTATCAAATGAGCATTCCTGAACTAACTGAACTAAAAATTTAGTTACAAGAACTGCTAGATAAGGGTTATATCAAACCCAGTGTGTCTCCTTAGGGAGCACCAATTTTATTTGTTAAAAAAAGGATGGAACTTTACGGCTTTGCATAGACTATAGGAAACTAAATTATGTAACCATTAAAAATAAATACCCACTTCCTTGGATCAATGATTTGTTCGATCAGGTAGGGGGAGCTTAAATCTTCTCCAAGTTAGATTTATCGTTTGGCTATCACCAGATCAGGATTAAGGAAGAAGATGCTAATAAAACAGCATTTAGGACCCGTTATGGGCACTACGAATTCGTAGTAATTCATTTCGGTCTAACTAATTCCCCGCTACATTCATGTGTCTAATGAATAGTATCTTTAATAAGTACTTGGATCAATTTTGGTCAATTATTTTCGATGATATCTTAATTTACTCTAGGTCAGAGGAGGAACATCACCAACATTTAAGAATTGTCTTACAAACCTTAAGAGATCATCGACTTTATGCTAAATTTGAAAAGTGTGAATTCTTTAAAAAAATAAGTTTAGTATTTAGGTCATATTGTCTCCGAAAAAGGAATCGCGGTAGATCCGCAGAAAATAAAAGCTATCTCAGAATGTCCAGTGCCAAAGGATGTAGCTGATATTCGATCCTTCATGGGACTGACTAGTTATTATTGGAGGTTTATTGAAGGATTGTCAAGGATTTCCTATCCCATTACTTCTTTACAAAATAAAGGAGTAAAGTTTGTATGGTCCCTAAAGTGTCAGGAAAGATTTGAAAATCTCAAAAAGTTATTAACCATGGTATCGATTTTAAAAGTTATTAACCATGGTACCGATTTGTACAGACGCTAGTAAAGATGGTTTGGGTGGAGTGTTATCTCAAGAAGGACATGCGGCATGTTACGAATCGCGTAAATTAAAAGACCATGAACATAATTATGTAGTTCATGACTTGGAATTGGTAGCAACAGTGCATGCTTTTAAAATGCGGTGTCACTACCTGTTAGAGAAATTTTTTCTTTTATTAACATATAATACTTGTGTAAAAAGTTTATTTACACAACCTGGACTTAATGCTAGGAAAGAAAGATGGATGGACTTCTTGAGTGAATTCAAATTCGAATTAAAACACATCAACGGTAAGGAAAATAAGGTGGCAGATGCACTCAGTCGAAGAAATCACGAAGTATATGAAATAGCTATGAGTAGACCAGAAAATGATCTCTTGAGTAGAATAAAAACAACAAGTGGACATGATGCTGAATATGTGAAGTTACTAAATAAATTACAAAGAAATGAAGTAAATTTAAGTGGGACAAAATTCAAGATAGACTAAAACAACTTCATTTGGTTTAAGGATAGATTGTACATGCCTAATATTGCAGAGTTGAAACTGTTTATTCTAAATGAGACTCACAAACCTCCTTATGCAAGAAATCCTGGTTATAAAAAAATGATAACAACCGTCAGGAAACAATTCTTTTGGCCCGGATTAAAAACAGAGTTAATTGATTATCTATCTAAATGTTTGGAATGTCAATAGGTGAAAGCTGAACATCAACACCCTGCAGGTTTGTTACAACCATTACCAATTCCTGAATGGAAGTGGGAAGTCATATCTTTGGATTTCATCACAGGTTTGCCAATAACTCAAAGACAACATGATTCAATTATGGTTGCAATAGATAACGTTAAGCAAATCTGCGCATTTTATTCTTGTGAACTCGACTTACAAAGTGGATAATATTGCAGAAATATTCATGAAGGAAATATTTCGATTGCACAGGTTACCAAAGATGGTAATTTCTAATCAGGATGTTAAATTTACATCAAAATTTTGGAAATATTTGTTTGCATGTTTAGAAACCAAAATAAACTTAAGCACTAGTTATCACCCTGAAAAAAAATGGACAAACACAATGTACAAATGAAGTCATAGAAGGTATGTTAAGAATGTATGTTATGGAAAAAACCATTAAGTGGGAAGAATACTTGCATCTGGTGGAGTTTGCATACAATAACATATATCAAGCCTCATAAAAAATGAGCTCGTTTGAAATCCTATATGGGAAGAAGTGTACTACCCCAATTAGCTGGGATAGCCTCGCAGATCATCTCATAGTAGGACCTAAACTATTACATGACATGGAACAAATTGTTCACAAAGTACAGAAGAACTTGAAGGTGGCACAAGATCACCAAAAGAGTTGCGCTAACTTGAAAAGACAACATAAAGAGTTTTCTGTCGGAGACCATGTATATCTTCGATTCAAGCTCAAAACGAGCTCCCTCAAACTGGGAAGTTGTACCAAATTGGATCCATGGTTTTGTGGACCCTTTCAAGTCTTGGACAGAATTGGACCTATGGCATACCAACTTACGCTTCCGACACATTTAAGAATTCATAACCTTTTTCATGTTTTATTATTAAATAAATATATCCATGATTCCACTCATATCATAGACTATAATGTGGTGCAGGTGGAACCAAAAGGCAAGTTTCAAGTGGAAGCTTTGCACATTCTGGACAGGAAAGAAAAATCACTTCAGAACAAAGTCATCGCTCGGGTAAAGGTGCAATGGAAACACTTTATCCCCGAAGAAGCGACTTAGGAATTTGAAGAATATATGCGAAGGGAGTACCCAAGTATTATTTCCAGAACCAATGGAGAAAGAATAAAAACACTGAGGATGGTGTTTGCAATAAGGGGGTGACGATGTAACATCCCCCAAATCAACATTATTTAGTAATTATGATTTTATTTTAAGTTATTGTTTTAATTAAATAAAATTAGTTGGATCTAAAATTTATCAGTAGGTCCTTGGAGGACAGATGTAATAAAACAATATGAATAAATACATTTATGAATGAAGGAGGACAACCACATTGAATTAGGAAGTTATGCATGCAAGAGTGTGGGACAATGAATATTTAACCTCGGGGATGTTGAAACAAGTGTCAGAAGTGCAATAATGGCACTAGACACGCCCTAGAAATCAGGGACGGTGTTAGTTTTAGAAATTATATGAGGAATTGACTACTTGCAGAAGATACCTACGAAAAAAAACTATAAAAATGAAGCATACAAGGGAGGAAGGATGATACTTAGTATGCTGGAAAGGAATCCTTGTTGTGTGAGAAATCTGTGTTAGGAAAGTTGTTCAATCCTTGATGTGTGAGCACTCCGGTGTTAGGAAAGTTATTTCTCACTGATTGACAGAGATCTAAGTCTGAGGTTGATTGTCACCACTCTTGGCATGCATAATTTAGCTCGAGGGTGATTAAAGGCATAGAGCAAGCTGTTACAAATCTACATTTGGGTGGAATGTGGTTGTTCCTACCACATTCGGGATCGTTGTATTTCCAGGTTCCATTAAAGTTTCCAATTATGCAGACTGTTATTTCTTA
>LPNX010059350.1:14060-32058 GCA_001517045.1 Pseudotsuga menziesii
ACGATTATGTTCTGTTTCAAGCATTGTTTTGATTTATAATTTCACTCTGGGCATACAAAATGATTTAATTATATAACTTTCATATCCTCCTTGAATTATTGTTCAAAGGGAAATATCTTTTTGTACATTAGATTGAATACGGCAATTGGTTTATACAAATCAATATTAAATGTTGTAGCATGTGAAAGTAGCAGTTCCAATTTCTGGTTTTTTCCTTTAATATGTGGAAAGCGTGTGTGATGATAGCTAGCATACCCAACCTTTGTATGTGATCAGGAATGTGTCTTGCCCATATATATATGTGTTTTGTCTAGATCTGATATGTGAATGTGTTCTGTAAAGATCTAATAGGTGAATGTGTTTTTTGTCCAGATCTAATAGGTGAATATGTTTTGTCCAGATCTGTTATGCGAATGTGTTTCGTCCAAAACTGATATTTTAATGTGTTTTTCCATATATGGTATGAATTTGTCTCTCTCTATATGATTCTTTACCTACTGACGATTTATGGGAATGTTACATATGGTAAGAGGATGCGGGGTTTAACACCCACTAAACCAATTACAGATTAAAAATAAACTATGTTCTTAAAACTTGCTTTTCGCATGGATATGAAGGCAACATCTTCTATTATTGGTAAATAGGAGTTATTAATGTATATTTTTAATGGAAGCAACACAATTTAAGCAATATGTTTAGGCATTATTTTGTGTAGAGAATACCCTATAGTTCCTGATCTAAGACGAATGGATTAATCAAGATCTTAATTTCTTAAGTTAAACAATTTAGCAAACCCACAAAAGGAATTTATGTACTAAAGATATTAACCAGCAAAAATATAAGCGTGGAAGATGGTTGTAGAAGTTTTTTCCTAAAAGTTTTAAGTCAGCCCGCAATCCGTAATTGCGGAAGGATAATTGCGGGAGGGTTTTTCGAAAAAGGTTCTAAGTCATTGCGCAACCCACAATCCGTAATTGCGGGAGGGTAATTACAGAAGGGTTTTTGCGGAAAATTTTTCAGAAAAGGTTTTAAGTCATTCCGCAACTCGCAATCCATAATTGTGGGAGGGTAATTGCGGAAAGGTTTTTATGGAAGGTTTTTCAGAAAACGTTTTAAGTCAACCCACAACCCGTAATCCGCAATTGCGGAAGGTTTTTCGATAGATAATTTTAAGTCAACCTGCAATTAGCAATCTGCAATTGTGGATGGATAATTGTGGAAAGGTAATTGTGGAAGGATAATTGCGGAAGGGTAATTGTTGAAGGGTATTTGTAGAAAGTTTAATTCGGAAAAATTTAAGGGAAACCCCCAATCTGCAATCCGTAAATGTGGAAGGATAATTGTGGAAGGCTAGTTGCGGAAGGACCATTGCGAAAGGCCTACCTGTGGATTGATCGTTGCAGAAAGATACATTTCGGAAGGATCATTACGGAATCCTTTTTGCAGAAGGCTATATTACGGAATGGTCACTGTGGAAAGATCGTTGCAGAAAGATAAAATTCTGAAAGACTAGAAAATTTAGAAGTTTTAGATCGAGTAGATAGATGTTTTGGAGCCTAATTTTCAGATCTTAGCTGAAACTTGGAAGAACAATATAATCATTGGAAAACATCACCTGTCGGTTGAAGAACACTTGAAGTTATTGTTTCCTTAGTAAACATCTGCATTGCACACCGGTCAAGTAGGTGTAAAGTAAGGTTTCAGTAACAGAATGAAAACCTATCACATATGTCTTTAAAAGCATGCAAGGATTTTAGTGATGTATGGCGTGTTTCATGTATCTTTATATTTATACATGTTATATCAAATATTTGTTGTTTTATGGATTTTTGAGGTTTGTATTTTTGGGGATTTTACACCACCCATTGCCCAAGCTCCAGACATTACAGTCACAATGGATGACACACACCATGGGGAAGATATTGGCTATGTTGCTCTCTTTCTTGGCTATGACTATGGCTTTGCTGGTAGAGGTGTCGATGCCTCTGGATCTGTTGGCATAAGTAGTGATGTCTTTGGTTTCGGAGGTGGACCAAATATCGGATAGCAGTTAGTGGATTGGATATGTATATTTGGCATGTATCATGTTTTTTATATAATTGTTCACACACACACACATACCATTTTTCATGTTGATTTATATGTTGATGGTGATGTGTATGTTAGGACATGTTAGATATCTTTGTTATGTGTGCTTGATAAATGTGTATGCTAGATGGTGTTTGATAGATGTGTGGATGATAGTTATGTTAGATAATGCAACTTATTTTTTGTTAGATATTATTATTAGATTTTTGTGTTAAATTATATTTAAATATGTTAATATATATATGTTAGATGATAATAGGTAATGTTTACCTGTGTATGTCAGGTGATATTTGATCTAGTAAGTGGGTGATCTTAAGATGCTCCCAATATGTGAGCTCATAGAATACTGATTTTGTTTTCATCTGGACAAAATTTTCTCAACATAGGCATTGGAGAATTCATGATCATTGAACGTTGGTTCCCCATTTGAATCGGATTTTTCAATTTACTTCTCCTTCTCTTTGTCATATTCCATGAGCCAATGAGTCAGTGTCATTATTTCAGGTCTTTCTGTTCTCTATGGTTTTCCATTGAAAGTATATGTTGCTTTATATAAGGGTGGTATCTTGGGAGGAATACTCTCTAGCAGTCGTACACCAACTTTCATAAGTTTCTAGACCACCTAGCCTTCATAGAAGGCCCACAACATTTACATCTATGAAACTCTTTTGTTAGAAGACCTACAGTGTTATGGTATACGGAGCAAGTTAGTGTTGAATATCAATACAATTGCACTAAATTAAATATGCCAAAAAATATTGTTACGAATAAAAAAAACCAAACAACATATTTACCAAAGAAAACTCCTAATCTCATATGATCATGTGTGGTGTATGCACATATACCATACAACATAAAAATTATGCCTGTTGGGATGGGTCTTGATACATCGTATACTTGTATCCCTTCCTATAATTCCTTCAATTCATCGATCAATTTTTGTACGTAAACAACCATATTCGTCACTTATCTTATACTAGGGACTATAAGAGCCAACATAAGACGTTCATTCTTAATGGACAACCATGGGGGGATATTGTTATTGATCACTACAATGGGTCAACCATAATAGTTGGTGATTTGGAGAGAATATGGGTTGACACCATCCATGGATATGCTCAATTTAAGGCTCTGTACTTCATCATTGAATTCATAGGGTCATATATCCTTGATATGCTTCATGGTTATTGCATCTATTGGGATTTTCATAACTCCTTCCTCATTTTGGTGTGAGGCATGCCATCCCTGCAACATAGCTAATTATGTGCAAAGAAAGAGCCTTTAAATCCTTGGGATTATAGGCATGTGCCTCAATATATTTTGAAGAGGACCATGTACTTTAGCATTGTTTCTCGATGTATGGTACATATCATTCCCATATTTTGGACATATCTATTTTTCTACATATTCACCTCTATATAGAATAAAATCATTTCAACACGCACGATATGATAGGTACTCAACACACAACGTTTTCAACATTTGTTTTGCCTCTTAACAGTTGCCAGGCAAAACATTATCACTCGGAAGTACCTTATCTTTGAATAATTTGTAGTTAGTGAAAAATATGCAAAATGTATCATTTATCATTCATAAAATTGACCCATTTTAATGTTTATTATGTGCCGCGATTCCTCAAAATATAGATTTTATTTGTTATGGATTCCCTTGATTATGGCTTTTCTTAGTTTTCTTTTAATGGATTCTGAGAAAGTGTCATCCTTTATGGTGGAAAACTATGACTAGGGACGAATTCTTATAAAATATATAACCCTCAACATTTAGGGACTTATAGCCATGTAATGCATGGTTGTAGTTTTGAAGTTTTACCAACTTCCAAGAGACCATTTAGCAGCATTGTAAAGAAATCTAATGGAAAATAATAGCATTTCTCTCCGTTTACTTAGAAGTGGAGGATTATGTCGTTCTCCTTTAATTATGATGACGTAATCTAATTATATATTCCATATTTCGTTCACAATATATTGGTTCGTTGGGTTCAGCATTTTATTAGCGATACGCCATTGTCAATCTCTTGTTTCCAGTAGTATGAATATTTCCCGGGCAGGGTAAAACTATTGCAAAAAGAAATCACTTTGATGGTGCATAATGTGAACAATAGAATAAATATTATAAGATTTTCTTAGAATCCAAACAAGACTAATTCCAGTTGTTGTGGTATTTTTTTTTAATACGTACATTGTTTATAGGATCAAAAGGACAAGAAAATATTTAAATGGAGGCCATTATCGACACCAATTACCAATTCTTCAATTATAATAAAGGGGAAAAGAAAACAAAAATGGTGTACAAATACATGTTAAAATATTGACACAATAGTTGTATGTTGCTAGGTTTTCCATGTGAAAAAACACCAAACTTGTAGATAATAGTATTATCATTCTAGTAGAAGAAATATATTTTGGTATTTGCTTGTTAAGAATCAACTCATTTATATAATGTTGGATAAGTTGTGTATATTTTAGTTTAAGAAATCCACGTGCATGCATAATCAAGTTAGTAAAGAGTTTTGATTTATGGAAATCTTAGAGTAAGAAACTATAGACACGTTTTCTTAAAAAATTAATAAAACAATTTTTTGCTTTGTAAATCATTTAACCTATAAGTGAAAAGGAAAATGGGAAAATCAAAAGTGATAACTTTAATCCTTTTGATAGAGTGTGTTTTGTTGTAAGTAATTTGCATGATCCATATTGGATCCTAAGGATAGAGTTTTATTCAAAGGGTGGTAGTTGTTCCTTGACATAAGAATAATAGGAACAATCTGTAAGACACCAAAACTCTTGGTTTGAAGAATAGAGAAACATAATAGGATAGGTTCATCGAAAATAAGGTTGGGTTCCCATTACCATTTGTTGAGTACATTGTCCTTTCAATTAATTGTGAAAGGTACAAAAATTGAAGAGATAGAAGAAGAACGAGTTTAGCTTGGAGAGTGAGATGATTCATGCAAATGGGACCCTGTAATAAGGGAAGAAATTTATTTCCATTCCATTCTAGAGGTGGAACTGATAATTTGACTTTTAGAGAAAGAGCTCAAGAACCGAAGAAGACTGGTAAAAGAGCCATGTCGAATTGTGTTGATTCAATATTCTAGAATTATAGACAATTAATTAATTGGAGCAGTAAAAGTTGATTTTGGGAAACTACCCACATTATAACAGTGAATAAGGAAACAACTTTTTGAATGAACGTGAAGGAGATACAATATTTGTGGAAAGAGGAAGAAGTTTTCCTAGCCTTTGTAGTTTTCTCCAAATCCAATATTCCATAGTAGAAGGACAACCTTCCTATTGTTTCTATATTAGGAGATCACCTACCATTTGGATGGTGAGTCTTTCTTCCGAATAAGAGAAATCCATTGCTAAAATTACTTGTCCATAACCCAAAGGAAACAAGAATCCCTATTATACACCAATGTTTTCCTAAATTTCTTTATCAAGAGTATATTAAGGGTGGTACACTTTCCTTTTGCCTTATGTCATTGGCATAGTAACACTAGAGCTCTAGTTGAGACTGATTTGTAATATGTTATTCCATGAGATTCTTTGGAGCCAAGCAAGCCTCCACTTTGATGTTGTTTTTTCCATTTGGGTTTTCAAGGTAAATCCTATATGTTGTATGGTGTACAACTACATGAGTTTGTTTTTTTGAATTCTTGTTTAGATACACAATGAAATGTAAATATATAAATAACACATTCATAAGGAAATTACACGACTGTAATTGTAAGAAATAGGACACAACAACTTTAAATAAACCAGAATAGTAAATAACATTTAAATTCCACAATTTAAAAAGTTGACAGTTACCATACTGGTATATTGACTTGGCCATAAGCCGAGTGATTACAAATCATTGCAAGCAAGAAAATCCTCTACTACTGGAATGCCCATGCTTCTTTTAGAGAGTGTGGGGCGCCTAACTTGGTATTCACATAATTCTAAGGAAAGTTATTTTTCATTTTCTGAATTATTGAATCCTAATTAATGCTAAATATTATTTGAAAAATCATATTTCCATTTCAACTTTTAGGTTTTTTAGAATATTTAATTTCTTATGACCAAATATTTCAAAATATTCAATTGCACATCTTAAATTGAATGTATCTCTTTCTAATAGGGAAAAGCATTATTTTATCTTAATCATTTCAACTTATAATGTTTTAGCATAATGAGAGATCTCCGTAGGGTTTATCAATTGTTATCTAATCAAGAGTATAATAGTGGTCTCAGATCTATATTCTTGAATTTATTGGTGGACATCAATAATATATTCACTCCCAATCACTCAAGAGGATGAATAATTGGAAATATGAAATTGCATTATTAGTAGAGGAAGCAATAAGAATCCCCCTGGAGGTGGTATCGTAGTTATTTTCTTGAACTAAGTAGCGAACCTCATTAATGTCTTCATTACGATGCACTCACAAGGATGATAGTTGGAAATATGAAATTGCATTATAAGTGGAAATAATGATATTTCAATGCTAAACTTAGTATGCTCCCACCATGGCATACTTTAAATCCATATTTCTTGTCACTTCAAATCATTGTCATGTGCAAATCCAGTGAGCTCACTTCTAGTTAATAAAAAAATGCTTGATCTTATGTATAAAGTCTTATTAATCGAGATATTGTATATTCTTGAGTTATCACCTAAAACTAAGATGTGGAACTTGAAAACAAGTTTAGTCTATCGGTTTTCCCCTAAGAATGATGAATTTGAGGTTTTTCATCAATGGAGAAATATGAAACACACATGAAAAATAGAATATTTTTATCTACTTGACGTACATTGAGAAGGCTTGGTATATGCATTACATTGAAATTACTTACATATGTTTAAAATGATAGAGTTGCATTAATACATGGAAACTATATTTTGTCCATTTCAATGTTGGATTTATAGCTATATATATTTGAATATATATGGGTATTGTATATACCGTTATTCTAAATGATTGGTAAGCATTTTAATACCTTTTGGTAGTCAATTATATAAACAAGCTTGGAAATCGATCATAGTATGGGGTTCATATCTCATTTATGAGAGTTTGAGTGTCATGGAATGGAATCAGTAGTGGCTACGGTGTTTTATATGCTTGAAATTAACTGTGTATTTAGTCTGTCGATGGACTTAAATTCTATACAAAGTGCATACTATATTAATTTCACCTAAAAATACAACAAGCAATTTATGTGGCATTAAAGTAGAGAACTCAAAAGAAATCAAGGAACAAATTGTTAAAAAGATAAGATTTTCAATTATAATTTTTCACCAAGTAAATTTCAAATCATAGTTTGTAATGTTTAGACAAGTGTATTGTGCTTACAACCCTACATGGTGGATATAACTAAATACCCAATGATTAATTTAGACTTTGTCTAGTTTTTGTTTAGGATTCGATATTGTAATTATCTTTCTTTGTGAAAAAATTAATGGTATTTCCCACTAGGATTACTCTTTATATGCATATAAATGTTTGGAATGTAAAATCAAAATGTAAAATTTTGTATGCATGTCTAATGTTTGTAATGTTTAAATCAAAATATAAATTTGTATGGATGTCAAATGTTTGGAATGTTTAACTAAAAATGTAAAATTTGAATATGTAATGAGTTGATAATGTTGTGCAAATATAGGCATTTTATCAAATGGAAATAGAGGGGTCTTTGAGGGAAAATCGTATAAGGACTACTGGTACAATTGCATCTGCTAAGGGGAGGTCATCAAGGTCATCATGTATTGGTGTCTTAATTGATAATCAAAGATTGTCGAGTTCACCTAAGATTTGAGCTTGTTGTATAGCTCACATTCATCTAATCACAAGTTAGGTCAAAGGTGTAGAGCATAGGTTGTCATTGATGACAACCATTAATGACAAAGGAGTAAAAATGTTGATGACATGGCAAGCATGGCTTGTTTGTTTGGGCATTGGAAGACCATTCATAGTTGGAGCACTAGTTGTTCCAAATGACCCATACTGTGGTAATTTGTTGAAGATGATATGTGATGATATGGAAAGTGACAAGGCAATGAAAACGGACAAGTGCCAAAGGTGACTAGGCAAGCAATGATGACATGACTTGACAAAGCAAGCAAGCATGACATGATGAAGAGAAAGCAAGAGATTGGATGGATTAATAAAAAAGGAACAAGACAATGACATGAAGGATGAGGTTCCTTGTGGTAATAAATATATATTGGATGTGTTCTTGATATGGAGGAAAAGCAATGGACAAAAGACAAGACAATGACAAGGTCAATGACATGGCTTAATGACAAGGTTAAAATGAAGACATGATGATGTATGAAAAATGGAAATCTAGGATGGAAAAGATCAAACAAGAAAGCAAGACAAAGATGGTGAAATGACAGGTATGCATTTAAATGATGCATGCCAAATTCATTACACAAATTAAATGAAGATATATACAAGAATAAAAAAAATTAAATGGGAAGTTGGCTGCAATAGTTGTGTAAAAATAAAATGGGTTTAAAATTATATAGACATGTCGGCTCCAAACCATAATAAAAAACGAGTATAAATACCCAGTGACACTTTATTCAAAAACCAGAATTGTGAGAGCTTTGAAATTCGTTGTTTACTGAGGAATTTCAGGCTGCTCACTGAGGAATTTTGGGTATATATAGCGGCTCTGAGGCAACCGCAGTAAAGCATGAAGTATGGATTTCGGTGGAGTGCATGAACTCTGAATTTCAAGGAGTGTTGTAGACTGTGGTAGTAGCTGGTGTTTTTATAGTTGTATCTTCTATTTTTTAGCTATGATTTTCGGACATATGATGGGCTAGATGCAACTTGTGGAATTTTGGTATCTCTGCTTTAGATGGAGATGTGAAAAGTGAAGTGATAAAGCTCTAATTTCGGGTGTGAATTGTTGGAGCCACAAAAGAAAAAGGATCGGCATCCGATGACAAGGTAAAGTAAGTAACTTATATTCAGTGGAAGATAAGAAGGAGCTATATAAGTTCACAACAATTATCTTGTTTGATCTAGTAGCATGCAATGAGTTCACTCAACTATAAAAGAATTTGTGTGGAGAGGATAGGTTTCTAAAGATCTCTTGAACTTAAATGATATATGAGCAGACCTTGATAGTTGGCATGTGAAATTTTTTGTAGACACGAGAATTAATACCAAGCACTTGGCAATGTTTTGTGCAAAATGATATGATTGAGGACAAACTGATGACATGTTTGTGACAGAGTTGATCAGTTTGACATGAATATTGACAAGACAGATTACATGAGGAGATTCCAGAAGACATGAGCATTTGGATTGTGTTGTGAGAAGTGATAATGTGCCATGATGATATTCACAAGGCAGTGACAAGTTGTTGAGTAGAGATGAGCAGAGGTCAATAACAGAGCGATCATATTGGTGACAAGACTGACAATGATGACATGTAATTTATTAGATGTAAAGTGATAAGAATGTTTGTGTAAATACAAGCTAGGACTTGTACCATTTTTCTTAGTTGGACCTAAGAAAAAGACCAAGCAGAGTCTTGGAATAGAATTTGGTGCTTCTGATTCAGTTAAAGCTGATAGAACCCACAATTGTAGCCATTTGAATCTAATATAATAAAGTTTACAAATTCATCTTATAAAGTGTTTGTGTTGTCTATGTAATTGATTGATGTTGTTGTACTTATGATGATATTTGTTTAAGTAGCTAAATAAAATTGAAATTGTAAATAGTGTTGGCCCATTGATTCACCCCCCCCCCTCTCAGTGTGCCATTGTGCCTAAAAATTGGTATCATATTAGGCCTTCATTACAAGCCTAGCAAGCTTGAAGGGATCAGTGGACACAAAATGGAAGGACCAGCAAATCTCATTCTCAATGAAGTTCCGATTTTTGAAAAGTCGGATTATTTTGGTTGGAGGAGTAAAATGAAAGAATCCCTAAATCAATTCGGTGTTTGGGAGATAGTGGTTAATCCACCTGTCTAGCCAAGCAAGAAGACAAAGACAATAGTTGAGAAAGACAATAAGACTGTCTTGAAATTTTTTATGGATGGAATATCAAGCCCTATTCAAGAAAGTGTAAAATATTACACCTCTGCTAAGGATCTATGGTTCAAGCTGGAAGAAGAATACGAAAAGAAGAATCAAGACAAAGAAAAGGAAGTAGAAGTCAAGGATGAAAAGCAAGAAGAAAACTAGGTACAAGCTTCAGATACAAGTGAAGTTAAGCACTCTTCAATGGATGATAATTATGAATGTAATGATGATGAATTTGTTCTTATAGGAGATGAAGAAGAAGTCTTGTTGAAAGCTAATGACGCACTTACATGCACGTTGTTGGATATTGATCTTAAATTCAATCCGAGACTTAAGAAGAATATTTTGAGGTCATTTGAAAGTTACAAAGAGAAGACAAAAGCTTTATTTATGAGGATGAAATTTAAGAACAAAAATTTGAAGGATGAGCTAGAAAACCAAAACAATGAAATAGGAAGATTGAATTCTGAATTAGCAAGAGAACAAGAGAAGATTGATAAAATACCTAAAGAGCTTGAAGAGACAAGAAGAAATAATATTGGCTTGAGGACTTAGCTCGAAGAAGCCAAAAGAATAGAAGAAGCCATAAAGCTTCAGTTGGAGGAAAAAGAGAAGACAAATCAGAGGCTTGAAATGGAAATTGTTAGTCTGAGAAATAAAATTGAGAAGTCAAAAGCTCATGTGAAGTTTAATCAAAGTTTAGTTATCCTGGATGAAATTCTAAAGTGTCAAAGGTCTCCATCTGACACATCTGGCCTTGCGTACAAGAAGGAAGAAGACAAATATGAAGGTGACACTTGGTCTCCCAAAACTCCATAATCAGGTCCATCATCTTCCAAAGGTAAACACAAAGATGCTCACTGTGCACCTGTACATGACAACAAAGAATTTGGAAGATAAAAAATTCTTGAAGAAGTTAGCACTACACCTCAAAGAAAATTCTTCAGAAGAGAAGCAACTCCAAGATGGAACCAAAGTCCCAGGTATGAAAATGCATTTAATGGTTATTGCTTTTCTTGTTCTAACTTTGGTCATAAGGCTATGGATTGTAGAAGAAGTGGTGGAAGACACAATGACAAGATTAGATGTTGGAAATGTGACCGAATTGGGCATGTTTCTACTTACTATCACACATTGAGATGCTTCACTTGTGGTGGTGTTGGCCATAAATCCCAATTTTGCACAAGTTCAAGAAGACAATTCATGAGAAGCTTCTCATACTCATCAGCAAGAAAAGTCAATGAATCTTGGAAAAAGAATGACACAAGCATATCTAAAGACAAAAGGACAAATGATCAAGGCCATTCTAAAGTATGGGTAAGGAAAAATATTTTTCTATATCTAAATGAAGTGGATGATAAATGCAAAAATGAATATGGATGCCATGTGGCAAGCCAAGTTTGAGGTCTCTTAAAAACCTTGGCACACCATGAGTCCATGGAGTTGGAGGATGGACTCAAAGGTATATGGTGGTCACTTCATACAGGTCCTAGGATCTGATTGCAGACATTACAAACTGGTATGAAGGTTTATCTCCTAATTCTCAGTGGTCCAAATTCAAGCTTCAAATCATGTATGAGGATGATGTCTTGTACACCATTATGCCTACACCCTTTTGATGGTGATATAGATTGAAGTATGTATATAATGCATGCTTTAGAAGATGGTATATATACAGAACTAAATTCAGACCGCATGATGATGTACATACACAGTGAAGTATACAAGTATTTTGGTATATATAGAAGTGATGGTGCCTTTACACACAACCAGCAGATGTTGGTTGATGACATACTTGTGTACTATGATAATGAACTTGATGGTGATTTTGGTATCATGCTTAGTTTGACAGACCTTTTGATGATGACCAGGGCATAGAGAAGCATGACAAATAATTGAACAATATTACCTACATCATGTTTGATAGTAAATCAACATTTGGTCAGTAAAGTGATTGGGTACTAGTGTGAACTAATGTACAAATGAGCGACCTAATTTTTACATAGTAAATAGTACATTTTAGTGGCAATGTGGAATTAGATTTCTGAACATTGATATTGGGAAAATCAGCAATCAATGGCATTAGTACATTTGATGAAGGACATGAACAAGTGGCAAACAATAATATTAAATATAATATCAATGATTTGATGATGGTCTGCATTAGCTTGAGTAGGATTGCATTTAAGCAGGGTATTTGATGAACAAGTTGACAGGGTCAGAAGCTTGATGATAATTTGATGATGTCTTGCAAAATCAGTGTTAGTTTGACTATAAACATTCTAACTTGTGACATAATAAGGTAGTTTCAATTGACAACAATAATCAGATTATTTGGATAGGAGTTGATATGTTAATGCTTGATTGAGTTGACTTGACAGGACAACAATTAAAGACAAGTACAATAGATTGATTATTTATGACTATAGCAATAATGGCTTTCATGTGGCAGATTTGACAGTGATTACTGACTGTTGAAATGAAGACTGATTTTGGTGGCTTCTTCAGACAAGATCACTTGTTTTATCTTCAGTATCCAAATTGGTTACGAAGACATGGTCAAATTAAATATTATACAGCTCTAAGTGCTCACCTTACTATAACAAAATTGGATAAGGTCAGATCAGTTTTTGTGAGGTTAAAGTGGACAAGCTCATGCTTGTTACTCTTGGAAAAAGAAAGCTTCAATGAAGCAATATACTAGAGAGTGTTGAAGAGAATATCTTCCAACCTGTTTTTTGACAAGAAGTTTGACTAAGATGTTGATGCATGCTTACCTTTTATGAATTTAATAGACATAATCTTGTTGAATTTTGAAGAGGCATGTTGATAGGGGGATCCCGACTTAACAAGTTTAAATCATGGTGATCATGATAGTAGGAAAATTTGACATAAGAAAACTCAGCAGCCTATTTGAAAGGGGGGGAATATATGGAGATGGCAAGTGATGATCATACATGGAAGAATTCAAAGAATTTTTTTTGGGTATTGTGAAGCCTTTAATGGCTACTTGGCCCTCTGTCATTAATTTCAAAGGGGGAGAGAAAATTGAGGAGGTGTTGTCATCAATGACAAAGGGGGAGTTTGTAGAGAATATGGTGTCATTGATGAAAACCATTAATGACAAAGGAGTAAAAAGGTTGATGACATGGCAAGCATGGCTTAGTTGTTTGGGCATTGGAACACCATTCATAGTTGGAGCACTAGTTGTTCCAAATGACCCATACTGTGGTCATTTGTTGAAGATGATATGAGATGATATGGCAAGTGACAAGGAAATGGAAACAGACAAGTGACAAAGGTGACTAGGTAAGCAATGATGACATGACTTGACAAAGCAAGCAAGCATGACATGATGAAGAGTGGGAAAGACATTGGATGGATTAATAACAAAGGAACAAGACAATGACATGAGGGATGAGGTTCCTTGTGATAATAAATACATATTGGACATGTTCTTGATATGGAGGACAAGCAATGTACAAAAGACAAGACAATGACAAGGTCAATGACATGGCTTAATGACAAGGTTAAAATGAAGAAATGATGATGATGTGGAAAGTTATGATGGAAAAGGTCAAACAAGCAAGCAAGACAAATATGGTGACATGAAAAGCATGCATTTAAATGATGCATGAAAAACTCATTACACAAATTAAATGAAGATATATACAAGAATAAAAAAATTAAATGGGAAGTCGACTGCAATAGTTGTGTAAAAATAAAATAAATTTAAAATTATATAGACAGGTCGGCTCCAAACCATAATAAAAAATGAGTATAAATACCCAGTGACACTTCATTAAAAAACCAGAATTGCGAGAGCTCTGTGTTTACTGAGGAATTTTGGCATGGTCATTGAGGAATTTCGGGTATATGTTGCAGCTCTAAGGTAGCCGCAGTAAAGCATGAAGTATGGATTTCGGTGGAGTGCATGAACTCTGAATTTCAAGGAGTGTTGTAGACTGCGGCAACAATTGGTGTTTTTATAGTTATATCTTCTATTTTTTATCTCTGATTTTTGGACATATGATGGGCTAGATGTAGCTTGTGGCATTTTGATATCTCTGATTTAGATGGAGATGTGAAAAGTGAAGTGATCATAGCTATGATTTTGGGTGTGAATTGTTGGAGCCACAAAAGAAAAAGGAGCAGCGGTTGATGACAAGGTAAAGTAAGTAACTGATATTCAGTGGAAGATAATAAGGAGCTATACAATTCACATCACTTATTTTGTTTGATCTAGTAGTAGACAATGATTTCACTCAACTATAAAATAAGTTGTATGTGGAGAGGATAGGTTTCTAAAGATCTCTTGAACTTAAACGATATATGAGCAGACCTTGATAGTTGGAATGTGCAAAGTTTTGTAGACACGAGCATTAATACTAAGCAGCTGGCAATGTTTTGTGCAAAATGATATGATTGAGGACAAACTGATGACATGTTTGTGACAGAGTTGATCAGTTTGACATGAATATTGACAAGAAATATGGCATGAGGATATTCCAGAAGACATGAGCATTTGGATTGTGCAGTGAGAAGTGATAATGTGCTATGATGATCTTCACAAGGCAGTGACAAGTTGTTGAGCATATATGAACAGAGGTCAGTGACAGAGCGATCAGATTGGTGACAATATTGATAGTGAGGACTTGTAATTGATGAGATGTAATGTGGTAAGAATTTTTGTGTAAATACAACCGGGGACTTGTACAATTTTTTTTAGTTGGATCTGAGAAAAAGACCAAGCTCAGTCTTGTAATAGAAGTTGGCGCTTCTGATTCAGTTGAAGCTGATAGACCCCACGGTTGTAGCCATTTAAATCTAATACCATCCTAAATCCAAATCCTAGGCTCTATCAAGCGCCAAGAGGGATCAAATATTCCCAGGTGCAAACCTCTCCTTTAATAGCTCCTTGCGTCCAATACCCTGGGAGATTTGCACCTCGGGAGATTTGATCCCTCTTGAGGCTTGATAGAGCCTAGACATACATCATTAGACACTATGAGTTATTCATAAACATTAGATGTTCGATAATATATTCCAAGTAAAGTGTATCTTTTGACTTATGGTTAATCCATATTTTCGAGATGAATAAAGTAATATTAAAAAAACACTTCTTTAAAAAAAAAAAAAAAAACTGAAAAAGAAAAAAAAAACTTGAAAATATAAATAATAGTTTACCAACACTGAAAAAACTTGAAAAATATATTAATATATGGTTCATATTTTGACACTTTCTAATAGAATAAAACCAGTTCTACTTGTGATAATGTTCACTATTTTACATATGCTAATGATGCTAATCGTATGCATTAAGCCAAGCTCTAGAATTTGTGTGATGGTGACTTTTGGTTGTCTTCTAGGAAAGTTAAACACCTTCTACATATGCTAATGATGCTAGTCGTATGCATTAAGGCAAGCTCTAGAATTTGTGTGATGGTGACTTTTGGTTGTCTTCTAGGGAAGTTACCTTGATTTAGTGGAAGCTTTCACTTATGGGTTATATCTGGGGATTAGGTAAATATTGTTGACATTCTAACATATATGAGTAGAGGAATGAATATGACCTGGAACATGGAAATATGTTATGTTAGAAAGGAAGGAAAGATGATTTAGAATACTAGGATGTGTTTTGGAAATTAGATATGATACTTTAGCTTTGTACTTGGTTTCTGTTTTTTTCAACTTTTATTTATTTATTTTTAGACATGAAAAGCAATCAATCATAAGCCTAGGCTCATGGTTAAAGTAGTAAGACTATAAGTTTGAGACTATAAGGGTAATCATAAGCCTAGGCTCATGGTTTGAGATTTGTTTTAAATATCGAAGTAAGTTTACAAATCACCCTCCCAAACAAATAATTACCCACCTTATGTGTATTTTTATCCCTGTTTGTATTTGCACCGGTGTTCATCTAGGAAGTGTTTAAATCATTGATTAACCAAACATAAACATAAGCAATGTGTCAACATAAATTGCTGGTTTGGATCACCGAATATCCAAACATAAACATTTGGGAGGGAGCTGTCGGTTTTGGAATTATATTAAAGGAGTTTCCTGAGTGATATAATTGATCTGCAAATTTAGTTGTGGTCTGTGAGCACAAAAGAAAAAAATGGAATTGCAAGAAGTAGACTCCATACTTCCAATGGTTGTGGAGTGGATTCAACGCACCTCTCATCTCGATTACCTCCTTGAAACCATTCCATCAACAGATTCTGAAACCGTTCATTGTGAAGATAGATTTGATGGAATTGATCGACTGGAGCCCCCAGTTGGCAAATGCAATCCTGAATGATCCCGATTTTATCGCTTTCAAGCTCTGGAATTTCATTTTCTCTGTATTAAATGATGGCCACCCATGGTAAACGCATGTGGCTGAGGTTAGAGTCAGTTCCGCTTCCTCTTGTTTCTGCGGAGAAACTGTGGAAGACCGGAGCAGGCGCAGGCGCAGGCCCACACAAAGCCATTGTGCAAGTCTATGGAGTTGTTTAACTGTTCACAAAATATATCATTTTCTTTGTTTTCTTTTGCTCTATGCACAATTTTATTCATTTAAAGAAAAATATCTGCTCTGCTGGGAATCGCAGACTGCTCTCTTTAATTTGAATGGATTTAATGGGAATTGAAATGTTTAATAAACTTTTGAAGGCGGAAATTTTTTTGATGACAAGGATCTGGAAATTTACGAGTATGTAATTGTTGACCAGTTGGCTATGATCTAAAAGAAAAAATATAGAATTGACATTATGTAATTGAAATGGACGATTTAGAAAAAATATAGAATTGACATTATGTAATTGAAGTGGGCGATTTAAGTGTATGTATAATATCTAATTGAAGTGGGCGATTTACGAATATGGATCGAAGTTAGAAGCTGGGAGCTGCGTGTTTGTCATTATCTGTGGTGTACACGACAGATTGATTTATTTGGTGTCCATCCGCATTACCCTGTTGTTTTTATGGAGGAAAAATATGATTCAATTGCTCCCAGTTAAGGTCCAACGATTCTAAATATCACAGTAAGACCCTAGTAATGTTATATCTATTTGATGGGATAGCTGTATTTTTTTTTAATTATCCGTGGAAGAAAAAAAATGCTCGCTTGCAGGACTCTGTCCTTTTCATGGAGATAAAATAGGATTCAAAGGCTCTCTTCCAAAGATTGTTCTGCTAGTTAAGGTCGAGCAAGTATTAAATGGTTTCTTTATTCCAGGGGATGATGAGATACCATATATTTCTCCTCACAGAGATGAGAAATCCACATAGACACATCAACAGCAAGCCCATACGAGGTGGGTGATAATCATTTTCGAGGAGGAGCATGCACCTGCAGTGTTATGAATCTGTAGCCCCTGTTCACATTTAGTTTTGCCGATTTTGTTCCCCTTAAGTCTAAACAATCTATTGTGTTGAGCATTCCATATGTTTGGTGGATACTATATAGAATCAACCATTACGAAAGGAGAAGCATAATTGTGATTTCGGCCTTGCAAAGGGTCTAGGGGTCGTAGCTGTGTCGCCTGCAATTGTTGAGACAAAGTTGTATTGTTGGCCAGTTTTTGTTAGCCAGATTGAGTCCATCCTGTTATCTCTAGGATTTTTCACCTGTTTATTTGTAAATTTTTTATTATCCTTGGTTTTTTATTGTTTTAATTTTGCTGTGTTTTATATTTTATGTTTGATTGCTCACCATTAGGGTTCCTTTTGTTTCCTAAAATCATCAAACTGTTCATTCATTAACTATGAGCCCAAACTGTTCATTCATTAACTATGAGCCCAGGTATGTGCAAAAGAGTAACAAGTCTTGTTCAGATTATAATGGAGTCAAATTGGAGGTGTTTGAGTGCACT
>LPNX010059350.1:34234-116231 GCA_001517045.1 Pseudotsuga menziesii
AGGGATAACACATCCATCATCCATCTCTCTCACAAGGAGTTTTTTTTTATGTTCTTGTATCTAACCTAATTTATATATTGTTGTTACGAGTTTATTTTGGTTGATAATTAAAATTTTTATTTATTACTTTTTACTTAATAGCAAACAAAACCAATAAATAAATTACTTTTTAAATTTATATTTATTACTTTTAAGTAAAAAGTAATGTTACATAAGGTTACATAATAGTTACAACATCTACATCCTAGTCACCAAGTAAAAAGTAACCTTACAACATTGCTGTCATAATAGGCAATATTATTTATAGCCGACATATAACATTACATAACATTACATAACGTTACAACATCTCCTTCATAATCGAAAATATTATTTATAGCAGACATAACGTTACATGTTACAAGATCTCCTCTATAGTGGGCTGTAGAGCGTCTTTCGGCGCAATAATAAAGTTTACAAATTCATCTTATGAATGGTTTGTGTTGTCTATGTAATTGATTGATGTTGTTGTACTTATGATGATCTTTGTTTAAGTAGCTAAAGAAAACTGAAATTGTAAATAGTGTTGGCCCAATTCGCACCCCCCCTTCCCCCTCTAAGTGTGCCATTGTGTCTAACAAAAGGGATACAAATGATTCCCCCATACCTTCTTAGGGGGAACATCGATCTCGACCTTATATTAGTATAAAAATTTATGTTAATATATATCAATTGTAATTTTGCACGTGTTCAATAGGTTTGTATGTTTACACACAAATTTGTTTGTCTTTGAACCAAAGCAAGGTTCAGAAGAGGGTCGTAATTATGCATCGAGGGGAGAAAGTCGAGCAAGGAGGATTTATGTTGAACAAGATGTGGGTTTTACACCCATAACAACTTATCCATCTAATATACCTAAGGATATTCCATGGGAAAGTGGTGTTCAACAAATAACCCTTGAAGGTTGTAGATCTCACTATGACAAGTTGAAACATGATTTCTAGTTTGGATCTCCATCCATATAATAAACAAAGTTTGGAGCTTGTTTTGCGTTTATTGCAAAAATTCATTGAGGTATGTGAGGGCGTTGGACTAACTATGAATGGTTTTATTGACTTGATGCAGAGGATAAGGGCACAAGTGATGGATTCCTATAAGTGGTTTGTTGTGAAGGAAAGAGTGACAAAAGAATAGGCCAATTCAATGTTTAACTTCAAAGAAGGCCTAAAGCGAAAAATGTTGAAAGTGCAATATTTCAAGCACCCAAAAATTGCACATTTATTATATGATCATATCCTTGTAGCCTATGATAGGTTTCCATGGAATGATGCGTACCTAATTATTTTGCCAGTTTTTTTATGTAGATTGTTTTAAGAATATGAAGCCAGACTATACCGATATTCCTTCGAGCTTTTATGGATTTGGAAAGGGATCAATATATAATAAAAAAGGTTATCTTTAATATCCCACAACCCTTCGATCTCTATTCCCTTTGATATATTTCCTATTTAGGCTAGTGACTATAATATCAGAGATGGATCCCACATCCCAAGTTGGGAGAGTTGCAAGGGATGTTGTGGTCAAAGGTTTAACATCGACATTTGTAGGAGTTGATGTGGGATTTAGTCGAGAGAGGGTTTGAGCTACTTTTTATCAAAGTTTTGTTTATATAACCCGTGATGAGGTAGACCCAATGAGAATTGAATATTTTAGGGCCTATGCAAAGGAATGACACGATACAACCTTTGATGCCTTTCCCATGACACAACGAGCAAAGGAGAGGCTTGTTTTTATATACATACAATCTATAATTGTTTTATTCATTTTGAATTTAAATTTTGGTTGTTATATCTATGTATTTGTAAATTTTGATATATAATAATAAATGTTATGTAAATGTCTATTTATTGCAGTTTTCTACATTGTTGAATGAACATAATTTTGGACTCTCCACAAGTGAAATGTAGAAGGGTATATTAGAGAGGTATGTTTATTAAATATATCTAGATTTATGTTTTAAATATATTGTATGATTTTTTAAAATTTCATGTAGGTAATTTATGTATCTTCTTGTTATTGTGAACACATTTTGAAATTGAAAATGGTTTTGTTCACTTGTTCATTGAGGTTTCAATTTTTTTTATGATATTCCGTCTCGTGTAAACATTTTTTCAACTTTTTAATTTTGATTTAAAGTGTTACTTAGTTTTGGTTTATTTTACTCACATAATGTTTTATTTAATAACAAAATTTAAATTTTAGGAAATGTGGGGAAGTATGGACATTGGTGGTGAGGTAATTGTTTATAAATTATTATTCTTTTCGATTTTATTTTCATAAGTTTATTTTAGTTTTTTAATTTAGTTTAAAATTGTTTAATTAATATGAGACTCGTAATTTATTTTATACATGTTACAGGTTGGGACTCGTCGAGACAAAGGGAAGACCACAATAGAGTATATTGGTCCTTTGATGGACATTGGTGGTGAGGAAATTGTTTATAAATTATTATCCTTTCATTTATATTTTCATAAGTTTATTTTAGTTTTTAATTTAGTTTAAAAGTGTTTAATTAATATGAGATTCATAGTTGCTTTTATACATGTTACAGGTTGGGACTCATCAAGACAAAGGGAATGCCGCAGTGAAGGATTTTGGTCTATTGATGGACATTCGTGTTGAGGTAATCGTTTATAAATTATTATTCTTTTCAATTATGTTTTCATAATTTTATTTTAGTTTTTGAATTTAGTTTAAAATTGTTTAATTAACAGGAGATTCATAGTTGCTTTTATACATGTTACATGTTGGGACTCGTCGAGACAAAGAGAATACCACGACGAAGGTTATTGGTCCTTTGATTTAGAGTTTTTATTCGATTTTTTTCCTTATGATTTCCCATACTACCATTTTTTTAATTTTCCATTTGAAATTCAGACTATATTACATATATATGTGTTGATAAAGATATTGTAGCTATTTTGGACATGAGAACTTTAATTTTGGATTATATATGTATTGAACTTACATATTGTAGTTGTTTTGGATGAGAACTTAATTCTTTTTATTAGTTATGTAGCATACTTTTGTGGGATAAATTCCTATCATAATTTTGCATGATTTCCATGAATGTGTGTATTATTTAATGTATGGTTTATGATTTTGTTTCATAATGATAGTCAATCTTATATAGTTTAATAATGTAGTTCAATTTTGACAGGATTGATTCTAAATAAAATATTGTGTTATGGATACAATGTTTCATAGAATTATTGTAGAGAGATGTAGTCTAAGTGTATCATGTAGAAGACGAATCTCATTAAATGATCCAAAGCTTGTAGTAAATGGAAGTGTTGCATACAATTTCATTATTATAGTTAGTTTTTGACGAACTTCTTTTTTTCCAATTGTTTGCAGATACAATGTTTAGTAGTGTTGTAATTTGGAAGTGTTGTAAACAATTTTTGGAAATAAGCTTGTAGTTTGGAAGTGTTGTAGACTAGTTTATGTAAAATATTGAATTTCATAAATGCTTAGTATAATTTGCAAAATATGTTTTAATGTGAGAGAATTCTGACATGCAAATACATAAGATGACAACACACACTCAGAGGGATCCAAAATATCTCTCGGATTAAAAATTACCGAGTTTTACCCCAGAAAGTATATTCATGAAATTTTGTAACCAAGTCCCATAAATAGCATGAAAAGAGAAAGAATAGACTAGAAAGAGTAATCCATGCCCTAATAATGAATAAAAGAGATGAATAGCTAGCCTCTTCAAGGTGAAACCCTCCTTACATAATGTACTAAGTATACAAGACAAGACACAATATGATTCAAATGAAAAGGTCTACTTCCTATCTATAGGAGACAAAAAAGTGCAATTACAACTAATGGACCCAATCTTGCATAACTAATATAATAATACTAATGACAATTACCACTAATAGACAAAATCTAGCATCAAGACTAATATAATGTGCTACACTATAGGGGGGAATGTGCCCAACATTTAGGGCTTAACATTCTTTTCTTATTTCACATTCTTTTGAATTAAATATAAGTATGTGTCCCTAGTCACACATTTGGTTGACACCTAGAATATTATGCTTCATATTTTCACAAGTATGACCTTTTCTGCCAAAGCATCTTTGTTTCCAAGACTAATTGTGCCTTTTCCCAAAATTTTGGTTGCGTTGTCATTGTCAAACGTGACAGACCCATCTTTTTATTTCTTTAATGACATAAATCTATTGTTCTTTTCATTCATATGTTTTACAATATACCGGTGACTTATTCAATTTTGGGCTAGTAAAGAAAACCCACATTCCTCAACTTACAAGTCTTCTTGCTTATTTTTATGAATTTTTGTTGTTCCAGAACCTACCTAGTTTCCCTTGAAGAAGTTGCTAAACTGCTTCTGCAATTTATGGCTGTGTGTCCAAAATTGTTACATTTGTAACATTCAATTTCATAATCTAGAGCCCTAAATATGTTATAACTTATGTCAAAATCCTCTCGAGGATTTATGATATAATTTCCTTCATAATGATTTGTGGAATTTTCTTAGTCATTTCCATTCCATGTGTTTCTACCCCATGCATAGGCTCTACAATTTATAGCCTTATGCCAAAATTATTACAAGAATAACATAAGCCAAGAAAAATATTTTGGTTCTTGGATGTGTGTGGTCTTTTAGTTGGTGCATATATTCTAAAATCATGATCTTCATTATGAGTCTTCTTCAATGTTGATGGTTTCTTCCATGTTCATTTAAACACACGGTCTTTTTTTGGATTCTTTTTCATCACTGATTGTTGTATATATTACTTCATAGGCTTGGAACCCTTGATAGTATATGCATAAATTCTTTGTTCTTTGATACCAATTGTTATAATATTCACCAATAGTAAGAGGCGGCAGGGGGTGGGGGGGGGGGGGGGGGGGGGGGGGGGGGGGGGGGCGTAAATCAGTATTGAGCTCTTTTTACCATTTCAAACTTCAAATAGAACAAGTAGACATTAACCATTAACAGTGGCATTCATCATCACATAAATCATACACAATACACAAGGTATTTTACATGGAAACCCAAATGGGAGAAAACCACATAATTTTTTTTCTTATAAAACACAAATATTACATTAAATTTATTTACCACCACCCATTGGAAGGAAGTACCCACTCCCTAAAGCACAATATCCAACCTGTAGAGAGTAAGAGTAAGAACAATATCCAATTCTCACCCTAGCATCACCCTGCCACCCTAATATGAGTAAGAGTAACAATATTCCATTGTATCTATCATTGTCACTATCACTATGTCACTCCATACATGCCTCAAATATTTCCTCCACATCTATAATAAAACCTTCAAGAATGTTATCTTCAAATATGTAATCAAACACTAGAAACAATCATCCATAGACTTCATTTCCTTACCTCTTCAACCCCTTAACATCATTATCATCTTCAAAATCTATGTCATTCCAAGAAAGGAACCTTAGATCATGCCAACAATATTATCATAATCCATGCAAATAAAAGCACAATGATCTATATCAACAACATCATCATAATCTATGCCAATAGTATCACCATATTCTATGCCAATATCACCATAATCTATGGAAATAACATCATCATAATCTATGCAAGATCTTCACCAAGATTCACCAAGAGAGAAACCCTAATACATATGCAATATCCATATCTTTCAACATCACAAGATGAACCCTTGTCCTTGAAAAACATGTGCCTTCCCAAGAGAAATCCTGGTACATATGGAAGATCCACACCTTTGCCAAGATCATAAGATGAACCCTAGTCCATGAGAAACATGCTACTTCACAAGTGAAACACTATTCCATAGAAACATGCACCTTCACAAGAGAAACCCTAATGCATGAGAAAGAGATGCATCTTCAAGATATTCACCAAGAAAATATAGATCATGCCCAAAAATTTCTCACTTGATCCTCCTCAAAAATTTTCTCTTATCCTCCATGAATTGAGCATAAGAGAAGAAGAACTTGGATGCTACAAATGAAATATTTTAATGTGTATTTATACCTTTCCAAGTCACTTTTTTATTCACTTTAGGGCCAACCTATAGCTTATCATTAATTTTGTCTTCCACATTTTAGGGGCTTCTTCAATGGTTCAATGACCATTTCATGGCTTCATCAAGGGGATTTGAATTGGATTCTTGACCACTTCATGTCATCATCAAGGGGCTTTGGGGATTCTTCACATCATCAATATTATGTGGACACACCATCATTACTTTAGGGGCTTATTCACACTTCTCATCACCATCGTATTTAGGGGCTTCATTAATGAATTTATGGGATTGCTCCATTTGTGTACAACTCAAAATTTTCATGTGGAAACAACCACATGTTATCTCATATTTTGAGGGTTATGTTTAGAATCTATGTCATAAGGGGACCACTTTGGATTTAATTACACTTATGTCAAGGTTCAAGGCTCTTCAAGGCTTATTTAAGACACTTCAATGTGGACTTATCATTATATATTTAGGGGCTTATTTAGGGGATTTAAGGGTTCTTCACTTGGATTTCGACATCAAAGAAAAACTTATTCAACATCTTGGAAGTTGTAGATTGACTTATGACATTTAACAAAACTGTTACAAAAGTGCATTCATCCCCATGCTTCAATAACTACATGAGGTGACTTTTTCCACCAACCTCACACATGCATTCACTGACTGGTTTCAATAGTTAAAATGAATTAATTGGCTCACTTAAATCACATGGGATAATTTGGATGAGTTCTAAAGTTAACACTTGGTAGCAAAGTATTTAGTCTCCCATAGGCCCCCTTCCCTCTTCTGCTCCAGTGGAATCATAGCCCCTCTAGTTCTCCTTATACCGACATCTTGGACCATTTTATTATTTATGCAACATAATGTTTACATATATTTCAAGTTATCATGACAATCCAACCATTTGGTCCAAATAACAATATTTGCATCATACATGCCTAGTCATTTGTTAGTCATGCTTTGGCTTTGAGCTCCGCACTAGGAATCCATACTAACATATTTACATCATTTACATAATTTTGATTAAATACATTCCAAGTCAAAATTAGGGATATTACAATTGTGGGGGAGTATTTTTTGGATATTCCAATGATTTCAATCCTAATGGGCAGTGTTGATGTTGTACTAGGAATCCAATAACTACAATCATTGGGGAAAATGGCTCTCAATTTTTAGGAAATTTTCATGAGATTCTTTTCATAAGGAAAGGAAATTGAACTTAAAGATATTAGAGGGAAACACTCTAGAGTGATGATCTCTAACAATAGACAAAATTACTACTAAGGGAACAACATGGAGTAATTGCGCAATTGTGCTCATTAGAAGTTAACACATCTATACCCTCTATTCTAGTGGATCTCCAAAAAGTTATCGAAAATCATTCCAAGGTATTTGGATATATGGCTAAACGTCTTCCACTTGCTCGATATCATGACCATGATATTCATTTTCAACCAGTAAGTGTCATGCCTAACATCAAACCCTATAGGTACCCATATGCTCAAAAGGGCGAGATTGAAAATATGGTTTAAGAAATGTTAGATACAAACATCATTTAATATATCCAAAGTGCGTTCACTGCAACAATGTTGATGGTTGACAAAAAGGAAGATTCATGGAATACGTGTCCTGATTATAGAGTGCTCAATAATAGGACCATTAAATATAAGTTTCTCATTCCCGTCATTGATGAATTATTGGATGAATTACAAGGAGAAATTCTCTTTACCAATTTGGATCTCCATTTTGGATATCATCAAATCAAAGTGAGGAAAGAAGACATTTAGAAAACAAACTTTAGAAAACATGAAGGTAATTAAGAGTTTTTGGTGATGTAGTTTGGCCCTACCAATATACCGTCCATGTTTCAAATCCTAGTGAATTCTATTTTTAAATTCTCCCTAAGAAAATTTGTGTTAGTCTTTTTTAATGATATACTAGTCTATATCAAATATTGGGAAGAATGTGTACAACATATTTCTAGGGTCTTAACACTATTGGAGGAGCATCAAATTTATTCCAAGCATTCGAAGTGTTCATTTGGGGTTTAGTGTAATGATCCAATAAGATATGATTGGTCATTAACTCTCTCTCTTCTCAGTGAATTTGCAACAAACAATGTAAAAAGGGGAATTTATACTGAACAATTGCACAAGGATCAAGGAGGTAGGTACAAAACCAAGGAAATGGGAAGGTTTGTGATAGTTCAAGTTCCTATTCACAATGTACCGGTACCATCAAGGTTTCAAACATCAACAAGGATGAAGTTTACTTCCAAGCTCCTGGGCACCCCGACATATGCAAACTAGAGCCTTTACTATTCACTTCCAAGAGACCAAAGGTGAAGGAATTTGTCTTATGGAAACTTTAAGACGTCTAATATAATATTAAATTATAGTAATATATATTTTTCATATTTATAACAGATTTGGTGAGGTTAGGGGGTCGCGCAAGCTAAACTAGTTACTAAGGTTGTTAAAAAAGGGAAAATATGGGCTTCCCAAACACCTAAAGGAGGTCACAAATTATTAGTTTCATACATGGAACATAATTATCAGCCTGTTAATAAAATCTCAGAACATAAATGAAGTAAATTGGTGGATTTTAAGTCAACTAGTGCATACAAACTGTAAACTAGTCAAATTCTCATTGAAATCTAGACAAGGTAGAATAAACTCATTTGAAACTCAACCAAACTAATTAAAAATATTCTAAAAATTGTAGAGATGAATAATTACATAAAATACATAATTTGAATACTGAAATACCATTCACAGAGAACTCAAGAATGGCACCATTAGACCCATAATTATCAGAAAGAAGAGAAAAGGATAGAATTTCATAGAGATTCGAATCGGAGATCCTCAATCACTGTGAAGAGATATCGAACTTGGATGGAATGAACTTCATAACCTGAAATTAAAACTCATTTAATGGTTGAATTCTATTAATCCTCGAATATCACAAGAAGAACAACAAGGGCACACCTCCCGACTGTGACTAGGGGCACATCTCCCTAAGTTTGAGAAGCAAAAGCTCTCAATTCGAATGACAAGAGTGAAAAAATATATCATATGTATGAAATTTCTTGGTTTTATAGATTATATGAATTCATTAGAGAGTATCCTTGACCAATGCTCCCTCATGAATTGGAATAGAAAGAGCTTGCTTTGTGCTTTTACTTTTTCTATGACTTTCCTTCTTTTCTTGCCTTGTTGTTTTTGCATTGCTTTCTTTATGCTTTTCCCGATTTTATGGATTTTTCTACTTTTATCATGATTTTACTTTGTTTTTCCTATTTTTTCTTATCTCCCTTCCTTTCTTCCCAAAATCTGGACTTTCCTTACTTTTCTACTTGCTTGCTTTGTTTGATTTTTCCTCAGTGCACCCTTCTTCAGTGTTTTCTTCCATTTATGCAACTTTCCATAGTGGTGGATGTCCCCACTTTTCCTAGTACACCCATCCTAACTCAAATTTACATAATATAAGGTTAAATTATTCATAGAAAATTAAATATAAGAAATTACTTATGACTTAATGTTAACTAACGTCTAGGGAAAAATAGTCCTAATTAATTAACATATCCTTCCTCAACCCATATGATTTTTTGATGGGCTAGGACTTAATCACATGACCATGTAAAGAAGAGGTATGGCGATGGAACTCCATGGTGATATTAAAATGGGGACATGACAGTCCTCCCCTCCCAAAATTGCTTGTCCTCAAGCAACTTCAATCCATGGTGTTGCAAAATTTAATTTTCTTCCCATGTTACATCGTCATTAGAAAACCCTTTCCATTGCACAAGATACTTTTGGATGATTATTTGTCTATACACGTGCAGAATCCTTTTAGGAACTCAAACCATGCATCCCCCATCAGTTGGAAGAATGTCCTTTGATGTATCTACTCGTAGCATAGTTATTTCCATGAAATAAGGGACATAAAGTGTAATGTATTCCTTGCCTCCCTTGAGAAGATCCAACTTACAAGTACTCTTTCCAATACTCTTATTAATTTTGTAGGGACCATAGAGGATTGTACTTAAATTTGCATCCCTTTTCTCATACAAAATGGATTTTTTATTTGGCTGCAATCTGTGATGTGCCAAATCAACTAACTGGAAGCTTGGCTCCCTCTTGCTCTTGTCTTCATGCACTTGCTGCTGATTTTGGATTGTTTGAAGAATGCTTTAGAGTACCTCTTGGATTCATTGATGTACTTGGATCCAATTAAACCTTTTCTACTTTTTCATTTCCATCCTCATTATTTTGATCCATATAGATGTGAGTTTCACACCAATACCAAGGTTGGAATGAAGGCATTCCATTGGACATGTGGGAAGAAATGTAGGAGAAAATTTTTCCCAACTCAATGACTTTATTTGGCCAATCAAGAATGGCCCCAAACTATTCCATGTGTGTCTTGGCACCATCTTTCTCACTTTCTTGGCTAATATGCAATATTACCATCATTCCAAATTTTTATTTGGAAGACTTTGCATGTAAGTTTTTCTCTGTCAAAACAGTTAGCATAGTTCCCAAATGGTGCATGCATTCTTTCCAAATATTGCTACAAGTAAAAATGTGATAAAAACGAATTAGCACATACTTACCAATATTTTTTCCCAGCACCTTGTTTATGAAAGATTGGGATGGAGAAGAAACCATAGATGCATCATCTATTATAATCCTTATGTGTAAGGATTTCATTTAGCTGTAATAGTATAAATGAATTATATCTTGTAAAATCTCTTCCTTCCTTTGATATTGAATATGTCCAAAGTAGAGATCATCCTTGAGAAGGAACTGGTCCTTATGCCATTCATCCCTTTCATTTTCCCACGTCACTATGGAGGTAAATGGAATCACATGAATCTTTGTGAATCCAAGTTCAAGAAACTCTTTCATTGACCTTTCATTTTCACCTTCATATTTCTTGATATGTTTGCAAGGTTTAAAGATCTTTGGTTGTGCCTTAGTTTTCCTTCAAAGAGAGTTACCAACTAGGAGCACATCATGGGAATCCCCCATATGTTTCTTCATGCAAATTGATTTTGGAACCCAATACATAAATCCTTTCATGACCTCAAATTGTACAATTTGGATCAATCCTTTCTGAATCTCATATGCAACATTTCCATTGGAAATCTCTACTACTAGATGGCTTCCCCAAACAATTGAATATTTCAAAGAATTAAGAACATATTTTACTACATTATTGCATACATGATCAGCATTATATATTTGAACTTTACTTAGAAAAATTGGTTTCCAATCATTGGACTCTTGTGGTATTATAAAATGCATCCAACTGTTTTGATCAATCTTGACCAGGCATCTGCTCCACAATGAGTAATGTCTAGACTTAGCCATTGCATTCTTGATGGTGATGATGGCTATGTCGAAAATGGTAATATTTCTTCCATGTGGCTGAAAGATTCTACTTTTCAAGGAAATGGGATGCTTGGAGGATGAGATCATGTTGGGTGTGGCACCCATCTTCAAATTGATCTTTTGTTTCACTCCTTTATCAGGTAGTCTACATGGTGGAAGGTATTCAAGAACCTTCTCATGTTTTTGTAGTGAATTCACAATGTATTCAAGATTATATAAACAATTCATACTTGTGCTTTGAATATCCCCCACAATACCTCCATCCTCCACAACCAATTCCATTCCATGAGACAACACTTCATCTGATATGTATTATTTCCCTAAAGGTATGAATGGGTGTGTAGGAGGGTTACCATATTGCAGCTATAGAGGCATCAGTTTATACTCACATAACATAACAATATCCAATGCTGCAATAGATTCATCACATATGAAAAAGTAACACTTACCAGTGTGAGCATGTCTTGCACACCCTTGGGTCTCCATCTTGGGTATGTATCTACCCTCCCAATGCACGGATGAATAGGGTTCTTTGCTTGTTGGTCCAAGTGGGATGAAATCAGCCATCTTTATCAAAGATAAGTATTCTTCACATAAATAAAAATCATAACCACCTTGGAACAAAATAGGTGTCTGGAAATCATCCTGCAAGTCAATGTTTCCTTCACACTCTTTTAAATTTGAGAACTTCACATGTTTGCCTCGCACATGAGTCTGCCCCAAAATTTCATCTCCACAAATAGCCATACAAATATGATCACATGTGTTCTAATGCAACTCTTTAAATCCATACAAACTCTCTTTTAACAATTCATCCTTCTCAAAAATTTGGATCTCAACACTGTAAATATCTACCATGCTAATCTTCTCACCGGAAGTGGCTTCCATATCAAGATGAAAAAAAGGAATTTGATGAGTGAAAGAATCAGAATTGTGGAAATACCTTTGATACATCTCTATATATTCATGTGATGGAGGTGTTATGGACAATTCCTCCACCAAACTTCCAAGTTCACTCTCAACTAGAGTGTGGTTTCCTTTTTCTCCATAATGATGTTCTAAGGATGCTTGGAGGGCTGATCTTTTCTCTTTCTCTAAATTTGCTCCACAAGTGGTTTTACCACTACCAATCCAATATTCCATCACCCTTATAGTGATCTCAAAATCACCAACAAAGAATCTTGGGTTTCCATGAGTGGATTCACTCTTCGAACTATCAACAACCTCCTGCATTTTGACTTGATCTCCCCTCTTACAAGGTTCCGCAGTCTCCCTTGTAGATGACTCAGTGGGATTTTCATCAAGTTCATCTGATGAGAAGCTTTCATTAGGAATGGTCATATGCATACTCTCTAAGGGTTGCGGTGTATTATAAATTTGATTATGGTATGAATCCACACATCAAATTTATCCTTAACGCCCACTTTAGCATTAGAAGACTCTATGCTCTCATTTTCATCACATAAGGTGAGGAATTATTCATATTGATGCAAGAAGGCATTTCTACTACAAAAATAAGTTTTACCTTCATACCTTAGCTTGATGCCTTCTTCTTTATGCTCAATGCATTCACTAGAGAAACCACATGGTTCTTCTTTTGGAATATTGTTGCTCCTCTCCTCCGACGGTCGATTGGTCCTTGGATATTTCTTCTCTAAATGAATTGATGAAGATTCCTCCTTAGTTTTCTTAGGATCAATGTTCTTGGAGTCTCTTCCTGAAGAGGATCCAAAAACTCTAATAAGTGGGAAGCAGTTGTATCCAATGAAAATTTGCATTTGGTCATCATTTCTTATCCTTTACTGTGTAAGGTGGAACAACTTGATTCCTCCCTTGATGGATTACTTCTCTCATCCCAAATAGTCCTTATACCTCTGAGGTATACAATGTGACACATGTCATTATCATGCTCCATATGCATTCCATCATCAACATACATGATATATTCATCTGAACAAGAAGCTTTTCATTATCCCATTCGAAATCATTACTAACTGAAACAAGTCTCATGCTTGAAAAATTGTCTTCAACTAGAAGATTAATTTCCACAAGAGTAGAGGAAAGTGCTATGATACCACTGTAATGATCCAATCATATCTGACTAGTCATTAACTTCCTCTTCTTAGTGAATTTGGAACAAACAATGTAAAAAGGGGCATTTATACTAAACAATTTCACAAGGATCAATGAGGTAGGTCCAAACCCAAGGAGAGGAGAAGGGCTGTGATAGTTTAGGTTCCTATGCACAATGTACCCAAACCATTGAGGTTTCAAACATCAGTGAGGCTGAACTCTACTTCTAGGCTCCCGGGAACCCCGACATATGCAAACTAGAACCTTTACTATTCACTTCCTAGAGACCAAAGGTGAAGGAACTAGACTACACCTTTTCGTAAGTAAGTCTAATCGGTCCAAAAAAGGGGTAAACGATCATCGACTAGATGATATTTTGAATACTTTTACAAGCGTGAAAGAATCAAGTTCGCTTAGCAATATGTTCATGTTTAAACAACATGAAAAGAGCTTAACGGTGACTATATATTTTTCCCTTTTTCGTAATCCACTTGAACGAGTCTGAAAAAGAAGTAAAAGCACACTCGATACCTTCTCACTAGATTTTTAATGAGCACGTCGAGGGTATAAAAGGTTCTTAGTACCTTTTTCATGTTTGAATCTAGAGCACAAAAATTGTAAAAAGTCAGCTCAACACCATCTTATTTTTTTAACGAGCTTGAAGATCGGTTGAAAGAATGCTCGGTGTATCTGCTTCATTTTCTAAACGAGCTTGACACAGAACATAAACTATGCTCAATATCATTTAATGGTTTAGCGAGCTGAAATTAAAAATAAAGTATGCTAAAAATAAGTCCCATTGATGGGTGTTTTCCAACATTATTTCCATTGGTTGGTATTTTCCCCCGATATAATTGTCAAGTAGCTTAACTCCAACATAATAACTTGAGCTTGGATACATGCCCCCCAATATTCATTTCGTCTGCTTAATCTTTTCTTCATCTAACTAAATCCTGGGTTACTCCTAGGACAAGGTTCACCAGACATCAAGGAAGAAAGAGGATCTAGTAATGCAAGAAGATGAAATGAAGGTTCAAGTATTGAGCCTAGTAAAAGACTTGACACAATGGAAGAATTCGTTTCATTTTTTAACTAGCTTGACACAAAAAGGGAACTCTGCTCAACGTTGGTTTTATTTTTTAATGAGCTTGAAACCAGAAGTAAACTTTGCTTATGGGGACATGTTTCATTTTTACACAAGCTTGAAAAATAAAATTACTATGCTTGAGGTATCCCATTTAATTTTTTAACGAGCTTGAAAAGGAATAAAACTATGCCCATGGACATCTATTTCATTTTTTTAATGAGCTTGAAAAAAATGGGAACTATGCTCAAGGGTGGTTTTACTTTTTAACGAGCTCAAAACAAGAAATAAATTATACTCAAGGGCACCTGTTTCATTTTTTAACAAGATTGACACAGAAAGGGAACTATGCTCGTGAACATTTGTTTCATTTTTAATGAGCTTGACACAGAATGGGAACTATGCTCACCAACAGTTGTTTCATTTTTTAACGAGCTTGACACGGAATGGGAACTATGCTCGCCAACATCTGTTTCATTTTTTAGCGAGCTTGACACGAAATGGAAACTATGATCACCTTCAGTTCTTGGCCAACATGATTTCCAAAGGTTGGAAGGTTTCCCCCTTACATAAGAATATAGTGGTTTTAAATCCAGTATGGTGTCTAGAGACTAGAGACATGTCCCCCAAGCTTCACCATGATTGGAAAAAGCTATCGGTTTTCAAAAAATTGAACTCTAACATAATGTCCAGAGTCGAGATACATGAGCAAAGATGGGGAAGGAACCACAAGAATATGCAGGACCTTCAGGGAAGTCTGATGACTAGGAGTTATACGATGATTAGGTTTAACAAAGGAAAGTTCATCAATGGCCACAATATTCCCATCATGGGGAAATTCACCACTCAAAAGAGTATGGAAACTACAACTTTCATGGGATAAACATTATCTCTCCCAAGGATCAAATTAAAATCTAAGGGACCTTGGACTACCATAACATCAATACAGACAATTTTCCCTCCTAAGGTGATAGATAAATGAGGAAGGATCCCTAAATATGCAGTAGGTCTTCGATTAAAATCAAATATCTGATCAGTGGCTGGCACAAGATGAGGATAATCTATATCTTTCCAAGCAGTTGAGGATAGAATACTAACCGAATATCCTTCATCAACAATAGTGTGAAGTATGGTCTTAGTGGTAACTGACACAGATATGAAAAGGAACACTCGAAGGAATACGAGATTCTGTTAGATTACTCCAATCAAAGGAAATAACCTCATTACTTGGAGAGGGTTCTATTGAAACATAAAATATTTCCCCGGTATGGTCACCAATTTTGTTACCGAGAATATTTCAATCAGTGTGGTCACATTTTGTTCCCCTATCCTGCATGGGGTGGATCTAGAACAAAAAACCATAGCGGTGCATCCTTCTCCTAGATAATTGAATTACTTGAATGTTTAAGCTTTCCTTACCTCAATGATGGAGGTTGTCCTTTCCTTATGGATATTTTGTGGTTGAATGTACCTGCAAAGAGTATGAAGAACAAGACAAAAGGATGAAAGAAACAAGCCAATCCAAATATCTATACTAATAGTCGTGGAAAAGAGTAATAAACAACTGATATTAACACAAATTGTTTATGGAAAAGGAGAACATGTTTGTATTGAAAATAAAAAGAGTAAAAATCTACAATCGAAGCCTTGACGTTGAAGCTTCAATCTCATAATACTTTCAACATCACTCTCACATACATTCTACAAGCTGGTAAAATCCTCACTCACAATGACACTTTCTTTCCTCCTACACCAGCTATGATTCCAATAGCATGAAGATGCTCTCTTGGTCTCCCTTTCACATGGTCTATGTAGCTTTGTTTTATAGGCCAAAGAAAGACCAAATGGGTTGATATCTTTTGGGAGGAAGGTAAGGAATGATCCCTATGGGCTAGGAGCTTGAGTGTCACCTATCCCAAGCAGTTGGGATCATCCTCAACGAGGAATTTTGTCTAGAAGCTTCTCGAATCTTCTCTTTTCCCCCCTTTTTGTACTGGTAACACTCTCTACAAGTGGCCTTGGTGCGCCGTCACTCCTTGTGATCAAGATACAAGTGCCATAGGTGCACTCTGTCAATGGACAAGAGGCGTAAGGGATATCTGACGCCCTGTGCCAGGAGGCAAGGTGAGACAGAATACCTAGAATTGAGCAACAAATACCCCAAAAGATAGTTTGTCCAAGGTACTTTAGGGGATCAAGCATTAAGATAGTTTTTGGGTGTAACAAAATCTCCCCCAAAGTATGAAGCTAGAGCAATGTGATAGGTGATATGATTTTCTAGATATGGTTTCTGGAATAAGAGGAAAGAGAGTGACAAATGAAGACTTGACAGACGACCAACCACAAAATATCTGACTCAAAACAAGGCTGCAGACCAATACACTACAAATCCATGCATAATGACCATTCCATGGCTACCAATAATACACTATAGATCCATGATTAACAAGACTCAAATAGAGACATGGCTACGGAACATACAAAGTAGATCCATGTCATCCTGACTAAAAAATGAAACATGGACACCAGACATACAATGTGGATCCATGTCATGCCTTTGAAGAATACTCCATTGCGACCTAAAGATAGGAACATATTCAAGTGAATACCTAACCATTCAGGGTCTTCATTCCAATACCAAATGATACAATTATAACCATGTGAATAGATGTCCTGATGTCAAACATGGTAGAAACCACTTGATTACCAGTCATTGATGTATACTATTAACAAGCATGATGGAAGTCATCATTGATGTCAATGATTCCCAAGGTATCTCAGTACATTCCTTCGAATGTGAATAGAGGACTTGAAGTCAAACACTAGATGGAATATTCCAATAAGAGTCCGTTGATGAAAGCCCACTATTGAAAGCGAGGACACCTACCATTGAGGCATGCAGGATTTAAGGTACTTGACTAGTTTCTAAGGCTGATTCCTGGATGATGTGTTGATGTCGACGGGAATAGACTCGTTGAAGGAGAGCCACGGTGTTTCCCTCATCATCGACACAAAACTTGGAAAAAAAATGATGTTGAAGTGATGAAAACAATCATAGGACTGATTTAGATGTGACCAACTCAAAGGAAGGTAAGGAAACTATAGAGGTATATCGTAGTGGAAGTTTCCCTAAAACATTGAAAGGAACTACAAATGACTTGGCAGCATTGAATCAACGAGGAAAAGACCAGACGTAATACAAGGGCTGGACGATGCATTCTTTGAATTGACTCAAAGTAGTTAAATGACTCACAAAATTGGATTGACTTCGTGACAAGTTTAATACCCAATTGTTTGAAATGTAGACAGGTGCCATGTTTAAGGGTCGACTATGAGTTGTCATTAATACACATTAAATTATGTTCCCCATTCCCTTAATTTTCCCATTGCAATGGACGAGTACCTCTTTGATTTTTAACGAGTTTGAAAAGGGTAACAAGCGCTCGATGTAGATCATCAAGCGATGAGTCCACTCTCCTATTTTTTATGAACCTGATAAAGGAGGGGTTCATTCCTAGAAAGGGTCCTTCATCATTTTGATTTTATGATTCCAAAGAAGGTAAACTCATGTGTCGTTTCATGTTTAGAGAGTTTGAAATGACTAAGAAGACTCCATATGAAATTTTTCATAGATTTAGTCCCCATGATATGAAAAAGTATAAACCAATACCTATGAGAACTCTTCTAGTCTCAAAGAACTAGAGTTAATATTTTTCGTAAGTAAATCTAATCGGTCTGAAAAAGGGGTAAACTATCGTCAACTAGATGAGATTTCGAATTCTTTTACAAGAATCAAGAGTCAAATTTGCTTGGCAATCTTTTCGTGTTTAAAGATCCTAAAAAGAACTTAACGGTGACTCTATATAGTTTTCCCTTTTTCGTAATCCACTTTAACGATTCCGAAAAAGCAGTAAAAGCACACTCAATACCTTATCACTATATTTTTAACGAGCACGTCGAGGGTATAAAAGGTGCTCGGTACCTTTTTCATGTTTGAATGCAGAGCACGAAAAATGTAAAAAGTTATCTCAACATCGTCTTATTATTTTTAACGAGCTCGAATATCGGTTGAAAGAATGCTCAGTGTATTTACTTCATTTTTTAAAGGATCTTGACATAGAATAGAAACTATGCTCAATATATGATTTCATGGTTTAGCGAGCTCGGAAATAAAAACAAAGTATGCTCAAAATGAGTCCCATTGACGGTTGTTTTCCTAACATGATGTCCATTGGTTGGTATTTTCCCCCAGTATAACTATCAAGTAGATTAAATCCAACAGAATGAGTTGAGGTTGGATACATGCCCGCCAATATTATTTTCATCTGCTTACTCTATTCTTCATCCAACTAAATCCTGGGTTACTCCTAGGACAAGGTTCACTAGAGACAGAGGAAGAAAGAGGATCAAGTGATACATGCCGATGAAATGAAGGTTCAAGTATTGAGTCTAGTAAAAGAATTGAAACAATGGAAGAATTCGTTTCATTTTTTAATGAGCTTGGCACAAAAAGGGAACTCTTCTCAAGGTTGGTTTTATTTTTTAATGAGATTGAAACCAAAAGTAAACTATGCTCATGGGGACATGTTTCATTTTTACACAATATTGAAACAGAAAATAACTATGCTTGAGGTAACCCATTTCATTTTTTAACGGGCTTCAAAAGGAATAAAACTATGCTCATGGATCTATTTCATTTTTTAACGAGCTTTAAACAGAATGGGAACTATGCTCAAGGGAGGTTTTATTTTTTAACGAGATTGAAACCAGAAATAAATTATGTTCAAGGGCGTCGGTTTCATTTTTTAATGATCTTGACACAGAAAGGGAACTATGATCGCGAACATTGTTTTCATTTTTTAACGGGCTTCACATAGAATGGGAACTATGCTCACCAACATCTGTTTCATTTTTTAAAGAGCTTGACATAGAATGGGAACTATGCTCGCCAACATCTGTTTCATTTTTTAATGAGCTTGACACATAATGGGAATTATGCTTTCCTTCATTTCTTGGCCAACATGATGTCCAAAGGTTGGAAGGTTTCCCCCTTGCATAAGAAGCTAGCAGTTTTGACTCCGGTATGGTGTCCAGAGACTAGAGACATTCCCCCCAAGATTCACAATGATTGGAAGAAGCTATCAGTTTTCAAACAACTGAACTCCAACATGATGTCTAGAGTTTAGAGACATGACAGACAAAGGGGAAGGAACCACAAGAATATGTGGGACATTCAGGGAAGTTTGATGACTACGAGCTATACGATGAGGAGGTTTAACAAAGGAATGTTCATCAATGGTCACAATCTTCACATCATGGGGAAAACACATCACATAAAAGAGTGTGGGTACTACAACTTTCATGGAATAAACATAATCTCACTCAAGGAGAATACTAAAATATAAGGGACCTTGGAATACCATAGCATCAATGTAGACAGTTTTCCCTCCCAAGGTGATAGGTAAATGAGGAAGGATCCCTAAAGGTGCAGTAGGTATTCGACTAAAATCCAATATCTGATCGGTGGCTGGCACAAGATGAGGAGAACCTATAGCTTTCCAAACAGTTGAGTATATAATACTAGCAAAATCCCCTACATCAACAATAGTGTGGAGTATTCTCTTAGTTGTAACTCGCATAGATATCTGAAAAGGAAAACTCAAAGGAATACAAGATTATGTTAGATTACTCCAATCAAAGGATATAACCTCAGCACTTGGAGAGGGTTCTGTTGAAACAGAAAATATTACCCCAGTATGGTCAAATTTTGTTATCATGAATATTTCAATTAGTGTGGTCACGGCTTGTTCCCCTATCCTACATGGGGCAGATCTAGAAAAAAAACCACAGTGATGCACCCTTCTCCTAGATAATTGAATTACTTGAATGTTTAATCTTTCCTTACCTCAATGATGGAGGTTTTCCTTTCCTTATGGATCTTTTGTGATCGAATGTACCTACAAAGAGTATGAAGAACAAGACAAAAGGGTGAAAGCAACAAGACAATCCAAATATCTATACTAATAGTAAAGGAGAAGAGTAATAATTAATTGATATTAACACAAATCATTTATGTAAAAGGATAACATGTTTTTATTGATAGTAAAAAGAGTAAGAAGCTACAACCAAAGCCTTGACACTGAAGCTTCAATCTCACAATACTTTCAACATGTCTCTCACATGCACTCTATAAGCTTGTACAAGCCTCACTCACAATGACACTTTCTTTCCTCCTACACCAACTATGATTCCAGCAACATGATGTTCTCTTGGTCTCCCTTCCACATGGTCTATGCAAATTGCTTTTATAAGCCAAAGGAATCCCAAAGGGGTTGAGATATTTTAGTAGGAAGGTAAGCAATGATCCCTATGGGCTAGGAGCTCAAGTGCCACCTATCCCAAGAAGCTGGGATCATACTACATGAGTACTTTTGTCTAGAAGGTTCTCGAATATTCTCTTTTTTTCCCATTTTTGTACTATTGGCGCTCTCTGCAAGTGGGATAGGTGCGCAGGTTCTCCTTGTGATAAGGATATAAGTTCCATCGGTGCACTCTGTCAATGGAAAAGAGGCATCATGCATGTTTAACACCCTATTCTAGGAGAAAAGGTTTGTCAGACTACCTATAATTGAGTAACAAATACCCCAAAATATAGTTTGTCCAATGGACTTTAAGGGATCAAGCATTAAGACATTTTTTGGGTGTAACAAGTAGCAACCAAGGAACGCAAAGGAGTTTTACTTTTATGTCTTGAAGCCATTAATTAATTTCAGGACCTCCTTCTAGGATCATTTGTTGACACCTAAAACAAGTTCAAGCGTCAACGCAAAGGTAAACAACCTGATCTGGTAACTTTAGAAGATTTCTCAAAAACCTCCCTAATTCCAAGTTGTTTGGAATGATCTCTACCGACATATTTAAGCTTTCATTATCCTAGGGTTTTGCTCTTAAAAAAAGACTTATAAAGTTTGGGTGTGTATTTTCAAAATAATTAACTCTAATTAGGAACAATTTAGAATAAGGTATAATCGCTTAAAGGATCTCAGCAGGGAAAATAAAAGAAACCCTTACAAAGAAAATAAATCGAGATCCATTATATCACCATGTCAATAAAATATTAAAGACACGTCAAATACAAACATATGGATAAACCCATGTGAATTTATATTATCAGTTCATCATAATAGAAAAATCCAGAAATAATACTAAGCTTCAAGGTAATTTCAACCAATAAAAAGGAAAAACAAATGGAATATAAATAACAAGAAAGATAACTTTATTAGACAATAGTTGAATCATTGCATTCCCAACAATATTCCCATCTCATGACCCATCCTATAAAACATTACATACTTTATGCATAAATATTTCACTAATATTTCAACAGATGCTTTATAACTTGAGTTCACTTAGTCATTTGCATGGGGAAATTGAATTCTCTTTCTCTTTATATCTTTATTGCTTATCTCTTTATCTTCACCGCATGGTCTATGTATTAACATTAATCATCTATCATATCATATTATACTCAGAATAATTGTCACATGCTATGATCATATTATATCACCCCAAACCATATGTTCATATGATAATGGAATTCACTCTATAGCTGATTAGTCTCTAGAGGAAACTTAATATCTTTATCCATCTCGAATGACCATGGTTAGTAATATATCACATAACATTTACCTCTATGCCTAGATTCCCACCTCAATGGGTATCCACTCTCTAGATGACAGTATGAGAATCATAACTTGATATTACTCACAAGTTAAGCTTCATATTACTCACAAGCCCATCTCCATAACTGGAGGTCCATCTCATAGGGAATTGTCTATGAGATTACTTGACTTAAAATAATTCACAAGTCTTGACTTGATATAACTCACAAGTCCACGGTCTTGATATCACTCACAATACTTTACAATACAACACCACGACCTCAATCATATATATATATATATATGACTTGATATAACTCACAAGTCTCGACTAATATAACTCACAAGTACGGAGAATGACTCCCGATACTGTACAATTAACAATCCCTCTCATCAACATTATTTGTTGTCCCAGGCATTCTCTTCCATACCAAGCATTTTCTTTCATAGCATGCATTTTCTGCTTATCTTGTCCCAAAAGCACCCATACTTCATTACGGATAGAGGCTTTTTTAACACATCTATATTCTAGCAATATAATCTTCAGTATCAATGTGTTGAAGTCTTTCCTTACAATACCATGACTTGAATTAAGTGAAACTTCATCTAAATCTGTTTTACCATAAGACATAGGGTTTTTAGAAATCTATATTCTCAAGCTTTTTTTGAAACACTACGCAAGTAGATTTATCAACTGGTAGTACTATTCGTAAAACACTTTTTTCTTTTGTATTACTAGTCGTAACATGCATAGCTTATCTCATGATAAAAACAATAGATGGATAGCACAACATATACTAGGTCTTCCATGTATCAATTACAATAAATACCCTATTATAATGTACCTCAAAGGTACCCAAACATATGCTTAGTAGTAAGCATAAAACACAACATGTCTACTAAGTACATTAAGTGACCAACAAGCTATTTATTCATGGTAGCATCATCTAGATCTGATCCGGAATTTAGTTCTCTAAACCAGAAACCATGGATTTCACATCCATCATATACAACAACACACATCAAATGTATAATATCATGCAAAAATAAAATCCCATATTTTCTTTCAATCTTTGACATTTGTTGACTTCTTAGAATATTCTACTATCTGGGGAATTTCTCTATGAGATTTCCATTTTATATGATTTTCTTCAAGGCCTAATCACTTTTACAATGATTTCATATTCTTTAATTTATACCACATTACCCCACTTAGTCAATTGTAAGGATAACTAACTTCTACAAGAGGTTTAACTACTCTCTGACAATCCTGACTATAACTATTCTTGAGTATATAATAGTCTCTAAGCCCTTGACTATCCCTATCTCATGTGGATTATATCCACAAGAGATCACAAACCTTGGATTCCTGATTCATGTATCATGACTAACTCATGGGTACTTTATCTGTTTCTTCCTATGAAGATATGTCAATACTCCCTCTTTGACTAGAGGAGTCTTTATGTATTACACCAAGATTCATACTTGGTAATAATGTTTGTAATCCATCTTGTATATGTCTTGATCACCATTAGAGATATCACTCATTATTACCCACTCATGATATATGACTCACTATTGACTTATAAAAGATATGACTCACTTTTATTACTCACAAGAGATATGCTCACTCTTGTATAATAAAGAGATATGACTCACTCTTGATGGCTACCAAAAAACAACTATGCCTAGGACATTCACTACTAGCCATATGACTCGGGTTCCATGAGTGAATGCTTTCCCCATATTGCTCATTTGTAGAGATGTACCATGTCTCTGATATAACTAACTAGGAACCTCATGAATATTTGTTGCTTTACATTATGATATGTCTGGAGAAGCATCTCTGATGTGATATTTATTGATCACTATAATATTCATAATACATATATCCTTGAAACTTTATTTCACTGTCCGAGACATATCTTAGACCACATTCACTCCTACCAAGTAGGTACCTCAACACATGCTTTATTGTACATATCTATGTATTGAATGCAAATCATATATCCAATATTAGTGTTAACCAAGTATATCTCAAGTGACTTTGAGATCCTCCAAATATGAAATAAGAATTAAATACATATTTGTATGTGTGGCCATGGACGTACATTCCATCATCCCGAAACTGTTCAGGATCCCTACTGCATACTTTCCTTAGGTAAGGAAAATCTTTATCATGTTTTTTCCACACCTCTAATCACAAGAATTATAACAAGATTCTTGAATACAATGATATGATTCCTTCTAAAAATGACACCCATTCATATATCCTTTTAACATGATGTACATCAACCAGTTTCATTGGTTCATTGGAAGCTAATGAATCTAGCTTCTCCCTCTTACTATCAGGATATGAGAATTATAAATTGGGTCTTCCATCTATGTCTGAAGCATATTGAATAACTTTTGACACATGAATTTAAATAAAAAAATTCATTATCTTCAAGAGTCTTCCTCATATTCCAGAATAGTATTAGGGTTTCTATTATGGACACTTCTCATAAAAACATCGAAACCTCCTAATCTGCTCTCAGAAGCTTCCACTTCGCAACATCTCACTCTCGTTTAGGATCAGCCATTGGAACCACTTTATAATCAATGCATGTCATTCTATTCTTGTAGGCCATAGCATATGGTCTTTCTCTACTAGCCAAATTAATTCAATTTATTAGCAACTTTGCATAATCCAATGATTTCAATACAATGAAAGATAGTCCATACTGACATGCAAACACTTTAAACAAAGTTTCTGTATAATTATATCTCATGAATTTAATCATATGAATACTCCAATGTATTTGCAATGGTTCACATGGTCATGTACATATATTAACCCATGTTTTATCATAACCCCATTATAATCTCATAAATAAATTATGCATCCTCATATTCATATCTCATGAATAATTATGCAACCTTCTATTAATATCTCATGAATAATTATGCAGCCACGTATTCATATCTCATCAATAATTTATGCATCCCTATATTCATATCTCATGAACATTTATGTAGCCCCGTATTCCTCTTAATTTAAACATAACATGAGTTTTACTATTTACCAATAAATAGAAGGATTGTAATATATGATTTTAATAACATCATTCCTAATCCCATGATTACATATTGTAAGAAATACATTCAAAAACCTTTAAATCTTATTTTATAAAAGCATATTATAATCAAACAATCATGCATGTATACTTCATGAGTTTTGTTATTTCCCATTAAAATATAGATTGTATGCTTTAATCATGTTATACCACAACATAATTCCTAATAATAGGAATACAGATCCCTAAACAACTGTAATGAAACACATTCAAAACCCTTCAGATCTGATTTATAAAAGCATATAACAATCAAAATACAAAAACTCTTCTTTTTATTATTTTGTGTGGGCTCCCTCTTGATATCTTCATCCTTGTAGATATTTATCGGAGTCCCTTGATCTTGATCTTCTTCCTTCATGGAAGGCTTACTGCATCTTTAACTTGCAAATATGGATCCATGCATGATGTAGTGAATCACTACATGGGGAAACTGGATCCCATGCAACCTAGAGCGGATGTTGTTCTGACCAAAGGAAATAATCCTTCTAGTGGTCATCATCATTTTTCTCATATTATTTCTTAATCCTATGAGCCTATACTTATGCACAAAATCCATTGGAGAATGATAAGCCCCAATCCACAAATCCTTGTGTCACTCAAACAATTCGTCTAGTTTGGAGAATCAACCACAACAAAAATTTTGAAAATTCATCTTCAAATACCTAATTGTAACTCTCTAACCGTTGCAAATTTTTGGAATCCTCTATATAATTTGGTGAATCGACCAATTTGGGAAGTGGGTTTTCTATGGTTTTGGTTGATCCCTCATGGTTTGATCGAAAATTCTCCACAAAATTTGTCTCATGGAATAGTGACGGAAATGGTGCATATTGACTTGCTCTAGATTCACCCTACATTAGATGAAGGATCCTCAATCACTAAGGTTATGTATGTATCTAGGCTAGTCTCCTAAAGAATTTTTAACACCCTTTCCTTCCATATGATGAAATTGGAAGTACCCTCAAGATGATCTTTCGGTCGCACAGATATTGACGTCATGGCTCTTGAAATTTGCTCAACTCCTCAGGATCATGTAAGATTCTATTTGCTTGCACAAACTCACCTTATTCACGCTATAAGATCTGATACCATGTTGATATTTGAGAAATAATTAAGATATTTTAACTTTAAAACTTTTATGAATCAATATCAAAACATATGATTCTCATAAACAAATCAATCACACAAATCATTGATCCACATGACACAAGATATACCCTGGGAAAATAATCCAAATACAAAGGATGAAAAACCCAACAATTCTTCAAAGTATAATAGATAGATTGCAAAGAATGACTTTTACAACATAAGCATATTGCCCGATAAGAGTGAATGTGGAGCAATAAAGAAGAGAGATCCACTACAATAACTATAATGGACTTTAGATGTGCTTTGCACATTAATAACAATTCATACTTCCATACAAACCCATATGAATGGTTGCAATAGAATTATCCACCCATGCATTACAAATTCGAATTTCCTTCTTGGAATAATCAATCCATGCATTGAAATCTTCATCATGCACAACTAATGTGGCATACATCCTGTTATCACCCTGTAATTTTCCTATGGTTGTGGTAGGAAGTCATAGGGGTAACCATTTCAAATGAATATTTAGACTGTATTCTAGCCTATACAGTCAGAGAGGGATCTCTATATGTCACATATCCATTCACATATACATATGGCTTTAAGCAAGCGGTCAAAAGGCTCTAGATATATGATAAGAACAAGATATTTGTAGTTTTAAATATGGTAAAACAGATAGACAAGAAGTACCATTGGGCAATGGATTCATAGCCTGAAAATATTCAAGGGACTTAATACAACAACAATGAATGGTGATTTATCTTATGTAATATGAGGCAATGTGGCTATTGTGTTCAGTCAAATTATCTTGAAGTGAAGACAGATAGAAATGAGGAAAGATACCAATGAGAACATAGGCATCTATCAATGGAAGACTCTCTAAGAACACCTTTAGCAGAAATATAAAAAAAGATAATAACTGAAACAGAGCATCTATCAGTGAATGAATTCTATCACAGCCATTACAAACACATAACAAATACGTTTTATGATGGAAGGAGTGTTAGTAGAAACAAATTCCTTGCATACAACCTAGAAATGTATTTGCATAAAACACATACATGAAAATGGAAATACAGGAAACACATACTGAACATGAAACAACTTGATGAATATCAGGAAGATCAGAAAATATTTTTCATTAATAATTCCAAGAAAATAAAAGAGCCACAAAAACCTGAGCACTGAGGCTTCTAAATAAAAGTTCCAACCCTTTCTTCCTCTTTTGAGGGTATAATTATATTGTAATATGCTCCCGAGACAAACCTCGAAATAGAGTCAAATTCAAATTTAAAAATGGGGATCAAACCCGAATGATCATGTCAAATACTAATAACTTTGAGGTGGCAGATTTGCCATGATTTTTATACCAAATTAGGAAATTATATGTTGATGAGCATGCTTGATCAAAATATCAAATAAGGCATCTGGGACTCAGGATCGCTTTATTTGAACCTGATGGTTCAAAGCACCTTCAACGACCTTCTGCTGACTCAACCTTTCCCTACTCTTCTATTGTAGGGGTGAAGAAGCCCATCTTTATTATGAGATCTGTCCTTACCCACTGATCTACTGCAGGTAACCTCCTCTAAGAAATTATCCCTTTGGGATCATACACCTGTGCATAAGCCACCATATCTACCTAACTTCATTGATTTCCTTTTAGACTTAGGGAAAGCATATTTCGGTTGTGAAATGATTTCAGACTGTAGATCTTTCTTAGCTCAAATATGCATCGTTCACTTGCTATACTATTTAATTCCATTTCATAGATCCGCCAAGATTTCCCTTCCTTGCACCTTCATCCTGGGAAATTACTGCCAACCGTAGATCCTCGACCTCTATTGATCTCGATTGTCCAATGGTGCAGCCTCTACCTAATTCCGTAGATATTCCTCCCAACTTTTCTCGTGCTAGTTCATAATTATAAATCATTTCCATCCTTTGAATATTCATCGTTCAATCTTTAAGAGCCTACCGCATTCCGCTAATTTCAAATGTTGACTTTTTCTGCGCATGTTGGATTAGCGGAATGGATGTTAGTCATGGATATTAATCATGATCTGATCTGGGTTGTTGGTTCTTGAACATCGTACCAAATTCTACGGAGTTGGAGGTTTTATTTCTCCATGGATGTTCTATCAGCGGAGCCTCCCTCTATTGTAGATCTTCTCATCGTTTCACATCTGGTGGTCTATCCTCTTTGTGTGTTAACCCCATTTCACCGATCATGAACAATGATTTCGAGCCAGCATCTTTACCCAATGGAACCACTTGCGACTTTCGATCTACATTGACGCTGATATGCACCTTCCATAGTTGTCCGGATATAACTTTAGGCGAAATTTCATGTCTCACCCCCCTCCATATGACCTGAACCTAGGATTTTGTCGATGTTTCCTTATTCCATGAAAAGGCATGGATCCTCCAGAACATGATCAGCAATCTTTCAGTTCTTATGGAAAAGATGTCTTAACCTTTATCATCCTTGTCAATGGCATATCCTTCTACAGGGAATTAGTGCAGATGCCTATGTAGAAAAATTAAAGAGTTTAGCACAGGTGTTAATATCGGCTCCAAATCGGGGATGATATCCTCCCTGTGAGGTAGTAAAGAACCATGTAGACCAAGTGCCTTCTCCATTGGGCTCTCTGTACTTGCAAAACCCTAGCTTAATGTACCACTCTGCGCTTTCCCAAAGGCCCATCACTTCAAAATTTGTTCTAGTGTCTATAACTTCAAATTTGAAAAGGAAAGAAAATAAAATAAATGATTATCCTTTGTTATATTTCTGCTAAAGGTGTTCTGAGAGATTCATCCATTGATAGATGACTCTGTTCCCACTGGGTTCCTTCCTCATTTCTTTCTGTCATCACTTCAAGATAATTTGATTGAACTTAATAGGCATGCTGCCTCAAATTACATAAGATAAATCACCATTCATTATTGTTGTAAGTCCCTTGAATATTTTCAGGCTGTGACTCCATTTCCCAATGGTACTTATTGTCTTTTTGTTTTACCATATTTAAAACTACAAATATCATGTTCTTATCATATATTTATCCCTCTAACCACTTGCTTAAATCCATATGTATATGTGAATGAATATGTGACATAGAGAGAGCCATCTCTTGATGTATAGGCTAGAATACAGCCTAAATATTGGTTTGAAATGGTTACCCATGTGAATTCATACCACAACCATAGGAAAATTACAGGGTGATAACATCTTGGCACCATTGCCGGGGAATAATCACTATTATATCCTTGGGAAAATGACATTGTCCTAGTTCTATGACGTTGTTGAGCAACCGATCATAGACACATACTGGTTGTACATGATCTGGAGACTCCACTTAAAATATTTTTGAAGGTGACTCCTGTCAAACCCCAAAAATTTCGAAAAATTTAAAACTTTTAAATTAGCATATAGTTGCATTAAGTGCAGTCATTAACTATTTGATTAGTTTATGTTACTAGAATTGTAACTGAATGATCTTTACATATGCTTAACTTATATGATGAGTTTCTTGTCAGTTGCTGATTGTTTTCTATTTGTAACCGCAAGGGGGATTGCTATGATAGACTGGGCTTACTTAGCTTTCGAGCTAATGCAGCAGTTTTTCTTTCTCTGACAGATATACAGGTAAAGTTCGGGTCGCCGCTAACAGATCTTTTAAAGTATTAGATAATAAAATGCTGTACCAATTTATTCAGTAAAAGTATAAATACATGCTAGCCAGTTTATCAAGCTTTTACAGGTAAAGATTTTCCTACAATTCTCCTGAAGATCTTACTGAAAGAAAGTTAGAATTTCCAGAGAAAAGATAGCTATTTTCCTTTATAATAACTGAATTAAGTATCCCTATGGAATACTGGATCATTATTGATTTTACTGTAATGCAATCATAATATTTCTTATCTAGCACAGTAATTAAAACTGGGTTACCATGTTCAGTCCTATTTTACTTATCTGACGTTACCACATCATGCCATGTTTTAAAATTCAGGATATGTTTTGATTTGCAATTACAATTATAAGGATCTGAAGTTAGATAATATCAATATATATACTTTTCTTACTTCCAGCAATTACATGTTTTTACTACTTGATACATGTCCTCTCTTATCATTTAAGAGTTTACATTACTTGGAAACTACCTCTATTTCCATGATCATTAATCGACTAAATTCTATAAGCACTTTTAAATTAGTTCTAGATTATCATAATTAAACTTATTATGAGTTTCCCGACTATACTATCATCAAGAATGGTGAAAATAACTTACCTAAACTGTTAGTCAAATATCCAATTACCAATCCTTATAAATCTTTGAATAAGAATGATAACAAAAGTCTACTTGTTAGCACATGGAATCTAATACTATTAAAAGATTGTTCATATATTAGCAATGACTAGTCCAAACGAACTAGAGTAATCTCAATCCAAATTAGTGGATTACAAGGCTGAGTTCTACAAGTTTAAGTCATAGAATGACTATTCTTTTACCAACTATGCAAGGCTATAATAATAATAGTCATTATAGTTATAGCATTGTAACAACTATACTTAACATTACTCCATTAATTTATAGACTTAAAGAAATGATATATTTATTGTCTTGTCTTGAGACTAGGGTAGTGGTCATATGGTCATATGGTTGTAAGTTTTATGAACCATTATAACTCAACGTTATGTACCCCTATCCCTATAACTTTATAATGCAAAGTTTATATTGCAAAGTTTATAATGCAAAGACTTAATCTTGAACGAGGTCTATAATGCAAAGTTTTAATATATATATGATGCAAGCGTTAACATTTACAATTCAAAGGTTAATGTTGAAATAGCATAGCTTTATTGTTTATTATGCAAAGTTTAATATGCATAGATCTAACATTACGGATGTGAAATATAATGCAGGTAATACCATAGGATAGCGACCCTATGGAATATCCATGCGATGGTTGTTTGGAAACAAACGATTGACAGGCTTCATTGTAGAACATTAGTCTTCGACCCACTTGCTTGCAATATAATTTAGTACTGACGTGGTCGCTCCTCGGCCATGCACTGGTGGTATAAATCGTTGACTCAACCCTAAAAATCATCATTTTCTCCCTCGCCTTCGAGCTTGGACGCTCTGTAAACCCTCTTGGTCCAGTCCTTGCTCTTGCATCGTGAGGTAGCAGCTTGTATGCTGCTCCAATCCTTTGTGCTCGTCTACTGCACTGCGTGGAAATAATTAGCTTGTTGTTGGCGGCCATATGGTCGTTATAAGACCTAGGGTTTCTCCTTTTGTCACTAATATCGACCCTGTCACGACTCCCATTACGGTAGTTATCTTTTGCTCCTGTAGCTCGTTCTCCTCGGTGACAGGGAAGGGATTACGCTTCCTCTGCTCATAGTTATCACACTGTTTATGGTGGCCGCATTTCCTTCCGAATCGCTGGTAAGTTATAATTACTCTTTCGCCTTTCCAGTTCAAGAAATAGTTTAGCCAAAAAAGAAAATATGGTTTTAATTAAACTATTCTTTTGCTGCAGGCTTTTGGCTCTTCTTAAGGTGTGGATGGCACAAAGTTTCGGCGAGAGGCTTTACCTGGTAAGCCTGGTTTTCACCGTGGCGTTTCCTCCTTGCTGGTTTTAAAGGTGTTGTTAGTGAATGGCTTTCAGTAGTGCGACTCTGGTGGTTACTTCAGCTTGCTTAGTCTTTTTTAAACTGTATGTTAAAATAGTTTTTAACAGGTTAACCCCGGTGACATATATGGGGTTACGACTTAGGCCGATGGTGTAATTTCTGGCTTTTACAATGCTGTAAAAAAAACATGCAGGGGCTGTAATCCCGCCTGCAAATGAGGTCACGACCTCGTTGCTTGCTTCTTTACTGTACTCTTTGTATTTAGGGTTTTACCCGAGGTTCGATAATGTAAGAAATACTTTGATGTATCTTCTGGTTATTTTACCACACACAGTTTTGAATCTATGCTTTGCACAGTAAATAATTAAATGTGGGTTTATAACCGCTTAAGCTGTGGCCTTAGATGAAAAACATTGTCTTATCCCCTAGTTTTTATTTTATTTGTATAAACTGGATTTGTAGGGTTCGACCCCTAATTTCACAGTCGAGATTAAATTCCGTTTCTTAATCTATCACTAAAAATAATAACTCTGTAGGTAATTCTTTTTAAAACTGCGAGGGTTGTCACGTCCCCGTCCCTCAACCGGCAAAGAGGACGCGATGAGCACAACAACACAGCCGGGAAAACGGCCCCATGAACATAATCAAGGAAATCAATGATGAAATTAAAACTTACAAGATGCATTTATATTCAATCATACAGCGGAAGCAAACACGCACATTCCAGCAATCTCCATGTTCATTATAGTTCGTTTAACATCAAGAGAAATTACAAAGATGAAGTAACCAGCAGCACTTATCTTTTGATGGAGAATTCACCCGCAACCAGCTACGTCGCTGCAACGTTCCACCCAACCATAGGCCAGCTTGCTCATCAATCTCTCAGCAACGCTGCCACCCCCGAGCTGGGCATGATTCCTCCGGAATAAGGGTCAATTGCAGGCTTACACATGATAGCCAAGGGGACATAGACAACAAACCAATCACAGCTGGGTTTCACAGGCTATCAACAAACAAGCCAAGCCAGCACAGTCCAAGGGACTAACCACTGCATACCAGCAGCAAAAAAATTCCCTTCACAACCCTGTGAAGAAGCAAAATGACCGATGACAGTCCCAAACGAAAGGTGAGACATAGCTCCAGCCTATAAGGCAACTCAGAGTAGGTTTTGGCCCTAACGTGGCCAAAACAACTCAACAACAGCACCCAAAACAGGGTATATCAGCAGCCACAACACATCATGAAGGATGACAACAGTCCACAGTCCAAAAACAGGGAAATTCAGCCAACAGCACACACAATTCCTCAATAGAATGGTTGGGAAACATCACACAGTCCCAACAAAGGAGAAGAACAACTCCCAGCGTGGACAGACAAGGGAAATTCGACCCACGAATTGGCAATCCACAGTGGTCCAAAACGAAATTGGAACCCACAGCCGACAAAACTCACGGGGAAGACAACAGCCCCAAACACCAACAGCGAGCATGGCTCACGGCATGGGAAAAACGACCCAAACATCTTGTGCGTGAGGAAAGACTCACACCCAACAGAAAAATGCACGGGAAAGACATACCCGATTTTCTGCGTGAGGATTCCAGCAGTAGAGGCCCTGCGTGAGGAGAAAACAACTCCGATTTTGCCCGTGGATGAACAAAACAACAGCAAGGGCGCTAATTACAGTGCGTGGGTGCTTCAGCAACTCGTGGAGCCCCAGAAAATGTCTGCGTGAGACTAAAATCGCCCAGAGCCTGTGCGTGAGAAGCCAACAGACCAAAAATCATGGTGAGAGTGTAAACTGACCAGGGGAGAGTGCGTGAGGGAGAAGAATGGCAAACATGGGTGGAGTGGGCAATTGGGTAAGGCTGACAGCCTGCCACAACCACCACCACTTCAGCAGTAACTCCCCTAACCACCAGCTGAAGCATTAAAGAGGTTGACAAGGTTGGATGAGACAAAAAGGTAACAAACAACAAAGGTGATAAAACATGGGTTTTTCCCATAACCAAGGTTTGACATCTTCCCCCCTTATCCTTTGGAATCATGCCCTTTTCATTCCACGTTGCACTGCCGTAGCTGGTTGTGGTTTTATAATTATTTGATGTGCAGTTTTACATGATGCCGAATTATAATGTGCCTTATAGCACGAGATTCCACCGGCAATTATCCCCATTGCCGAAACATACACAACAAAATCAATGGTGGGGCTTTTGCCTTGAGCTCCTCACCACGATTAATTACAATATATACATCATGCAAACGGGGTCAAAACCGGGGACGTGACAAGGGTTATATATCTTGATTTATTTGTTATATAAAAATTCTTAAATTATGTATAGGGTTATACCCTTATGCAACTATCCTAGCTGAGAATTACCAATCTCTTACTTTTTTCTTGGTCATGATATAAATGTGGTAATTTATTTTATTATATAAAGAATTTGGGAGAAGAAGTACTCTCCAGCTTATTGTAAGTTAAGTTTATTGTTAAAGCTTCTGAGTTGGCTTTACAACTTGACTTCTATTTAGTAGAAGCTATGAATGAAAAGTGCATACCTTTCAAATTAGGAAAGCCTGCTGTATTCTTGTAATAAATTACTATTGCCTTCTTGAATTGTTTATTAAATTATAATACATAGAGTATAAACATTTTGTACATGAATTCTTATTTGTTTATTCATAAAGTATAAATAAACTATGTTTATACTTGTAATAAATGATTATTACTTAATGTGTTACTATTATAATGTATGCATTATAGATACATTAATAGTAATATTATAATAATATTTCTTTTTACAAAGTTTTTCTTTGACTATTTTAATTATTGTTATCCAAAGTTGGTTAGTTTATTCATTTAGTTATAATGCCTGAGTAAATAGTCAAGCAATATTTTAAGTTTATTCTCATATACATACCTATATAAATTCTGTATAAGTAATAACATTTATTTACCATACTTGAAAATAGAGTAACAGTTTTTGAAATATGCTTGAGCTTAGCTGAAATAAAGAATATACAGTAATTAAAATAATTGCATTCTAAACTAAAATACAGATTAATACCACTAGGGTTTATCTATAAATTCAACTAATGAATGATAAAATCCTTCTATCCGTGTTGTCTTTTCAACCTTAAGGGTTAGACTCTTTTGAACTGAAAAATATCTATTATAAGACTTGAACATCAGAAATATTTAGTCTATCTTTTCTTTATTGCAGCTAGTATTTACAGGAAGCAAAGATACAGTACCAGGAATAGTTTTTAAGACTGTAAGAAAATAACTTATGAACTTGTGAAAACACTTATAGTAACTGCAAGTAATATAGGAAACTCGGTTCAGAAGAATACTACTTCTCCACACCGAGATACTGTGCTGGAGTACGGTTTGGTGATACTAGATGTGGAAAAACACAGTAACTATTAACAGATTTATCTACTGATATCCTGAGATACTAACTTTACTGAACTAACTAACTACTCAGACATATAAATAAACATAACATGCATCCATTCATACTCAGTAAACATAAAGAAATAAATGACAGAATCTGTTTAAGCTGTGGAAAACAACAGCAATGGGAGGCTGTTCCTCCCTACCAACTCCTGGAGAGCGCTCAAACAACGACTCCTCAGGACCCCCGAGCTTGCTCTGGTCTCCCTGGCTAGAACTAGGTGCAGCAATGTCAGATACCAGTCCTCAAACTCAGTATGAATACAGAACTTATCAGCAAGTTCTCCCAGCTAAAAGCTGTAAATAAAATCAAGTTACTGCAGCAATCCTCTTAGAACAACTTCCTTACTGTATTTCCCTCTTCCTCAATGAATTTCCCGAATAACATTCACCTGAATGCATTCTCCCTGGAAATAACTGAGTAGCCTCAGCTCTCTTCATTGAGTACTTTTAAAAGATTGCCTAGGTCTTTTTTGGGTTAACTGTCATTTAATGAGCCACCTGCTCTGATTCCACTTTCTTGGGGAATCATGACCCCAAATGTAGGGAAGTTGCCACCTGCAACTTAGGAAGTGTTTGAGGATGCTGCCACTTGTCTTTTGCCTTTCCACCTAGTTCCATCCACCAGTTTGACCAGTAACCTCTTTTGAACAGCTCTCCCATGCTGTTGTCTCCATAATTTATTTATTAATAATAAAATATTCTGAATTACACTCCATTACTGTTGACTCTGCTGAGTCATCAATCCCTACTTAGGATTAAGTTTAACATAATGTCTCAGAAATATAATAAAACAATTTACATAATTTTACAAAATTGGGGTATGTGACAACTCCACTTAGAAATATTGGCGTCTAGAAGAACCAACACGAGGATCAATCCTGATGTTGAATATTTTTGGGATATTTTTGATCTAGAGATTCTGATTCAAAGGGCCAATAAGCTGCAAATGTTAGTAAAAAAATTTCATTACCTATCGAAGGTGTTGTTTCTGTTAATGTTATATCTAAGCATTGCGATGAAGAGTTTTGGCTATATTTCCCCAAGACTAAATCTGAGTGCAGCCTATCTGAATTATTTTATGACACCTATGCATTTGAATTCTCTCGCCTTTTCTGGTCACCCTAGAACTCAAAACCTCTAGGAAGGATATCTAACACTTTCCTGACCTAGAGTGCCCTACACTTACTTCTTAATTAACCCTGTTAAATTCCACTATCATAAAGCAATTTGTTGCTGCGTATCTATCTCCTACTGCTTCCAAGATAAATCAACCTACATCATCCAATTCCACAACCCCTCACAGCTCTGTAGTTCCTCACAACACACTGATTTTGTCTATCATACCACCTTCTATCCCTCTTGGAAACCCCATTGTAACCCCTTGTATGGCTAGGTTTTCCCCTTTACAACTCCTTGTTTCTCTTCACGACCTTCCCCTAGGATATGGCCAAAGAATAAAACAATTTAATGGGGAGAGGGAATATTCAACCGAGGAACACTTGGAGTGGTTTTCAGATTGGGAAAAATTGGAGGAGGTGGACTATGATGATGTGAAATCCAGACTATTTTCCTAGTGTCTTGTTGGCGAGGATAGAAGATGGTTCACTAATCTTCCAGACCACTCCATCCTGAACTATCGAGCCTTTGAAGATGCATTCAAGGAAAAATGGGAAGAAAAGAAGAACCCTAAGATGTATCTGTCCCAATACCATTCCATGAGGAGAAAGGAGAGTGAATCTATCCAATATTTTTTTGACAGGTTTATGAGGGTATACAATGCCATCCCTGCCCAGTTCAAACCTCCCATTGGTTCTTCCCAACTCCAATATGATGAAGCCTTCGATAGTTCATTTACCTTGTGGCTAAGTGAAAGGAGATCAGCCTCCTTAGCATATATGATGAAAGACACTATAGAGGTAGAGGTAAACCTGACTGCTGCAAGAAAGAATAAAAGGGATGAGGGAGAATGGAGAAGGGAGGAGAGAGAACGAAGAACGGAGGAGGGAGAATGAAGGAGGGAGGAGGGAGAATGGAGAAGAAAGGAGGGAGAATGGAGAAGAGATGGGGGAGAATGGAGAATAGAGGAAGGAGAAATAGGAGAGAGAATAAAATATAAATAGCTTGAACAACCCTCTACCTCTAGATCTAGCTCACAAGAGGCCAAAATAGACATGATGTTGAGATCCATGGAAAGGATGATGGAGAGACTCTCTTTGGATGGTATACCACACCCCAGGGAAAACCAAGAGCATCAGAACATAAACCAAAATGCTAGAAGGCCAAAAATTCTCCATAATAGGTAGAGAGACCAGTGAAACCCTATTGATCCACCTGTCAGACCTCCATTTTAGTAGAATTATGTGGAGCAAGATGGTGAAAATCAAGCTGAAGATGAAATCCATCAGTTGGACACTGACCCGCCCTCCACCTTTTTTACCAAATAAGAACATGATAATTCTTGTCCTTAAAGGGGAGAGATGCTCGCATGGGAGACATAGGACTTCAGGAGGGGATATCAACTTGATGTCATGGAGGTGTAGAGACAGATTGGTCTGAGGAATAGAGATGTTCATATAGTAAAAAATAAATAGTCAGCAAAAAAATCCTCTACAATTCAACCAAAGAGAATTCCACCCCCTAAGGACACCTCCACGAATGCAGCAGAGCCCAAAGGGAAGGAGAAAAAAGAAGATAAACCAAGGAGCTCAGATCAGGGGCATACCTCTTTCAATCTGGAGGATGAAATTTCAAAGATCAAAATCTCTTTCCCTCTCACTGAATTGTTAAAAGATCCTGAATATCATTCCGAAATTTCCACAATGTTGAAGCCTCCAAGAGAAGTTTCAGCAATGTCAGATTCCATGAATCTCCAAGATGATAATCCCACCTTCCTATTTGGAACCCGTGTAGAAGAGTATGCCGATGAAGATATTCCCGCCTTCTATGTTAGTATGAACATCCAGAATTCCATCTTACAAAATGTCATGTATGACTCAGGAGCCTCCCACAATATGATGCCCAGGATAATCATGGAGGAACTCGGATTGGAAATGATGAGACCATACAAAGACATTTTGTCTTTTGATTCTAGGAAATTTAGGTGTCTAGGACTGATCAAATATCTATTCATCTCTTTAGCCCAAATCCCTGCCAAAAACCTGGTCATGGATGTAGTTGTAGCTGAAATCCCTCCAAAGTTTGGGATGTTGTTGTCAAGGTCTTAGGAAACCAAACTTAAAGGTGCTCTTCAAATGGATATGTCCTATGCCACCATCCCTGTATTTAGAGTATGGAGAAGGCTATTTAGGGAGAAAAAGTTAGCATACATAGTGACCAGTGCTGAAAGGAAAAATAACCACCCCATATATTCATTAGATATTGAGATGGGATCAACTATTTTCTTTACAGAAGGAGACACAGACAGATGTAGTTCACAGAACGTGTCCTTTGTACCCACTCAGGAGGAGCTGGATGGAGTATGGGAGGTAACTTTTGATGGGGAAACATGTAGACAGGGGGCATGAGCTAGAGTTTGGGTGAGACCCCTAGGAGGGAGAGCTTTAAAATACTCCTGCAAACTTGCCTTTGATTGCATATGGTGTTGGCCATTCATATCCTGAAGGATTTTTCAAGTCAAGAGGGTAACGATACATGGATATTCTAAGATGGTATTTAAATAAATGACTGGTGAGTATTAGGCCAGACATCCCAGAATAAGAAGTTACAAGAATGCTGCCCAGGACCTAATAGAATGTTTTGAAGAGTGCAATTTTAATCCAATCCCTAGGTTACAGAATTATATAGTTGATTCTCTGGCCACCTCTTTTGTTAGTTTTAAGGTCCCCATGCACCCCAATGAAAAATATGAAGTTGAAGTTAGGCACATGCTCTTTATCCCTGATAGTGTCAAAAGTTGGCAGGTTTTTGAATATGACAAGAAAATCCAGAAGTCCCTAACTCTCACTGGGGATTTTTATGGATTGACTATTGATGAAAATAATGAGCCTCTAGAGGATGTTTCTCCCATTCAGGAACCCCTGCAAATCCAGACTGATGCTCCCAAATAAACACCACAAGATGAGAAGGTTATTCCTGTTGAATGTGCTGGTGGCAGTGAAACTGAGGAAGCTTGTGGGCCAGAGTTGCAGGAGGCCGATGGATGACAGGAATATGTGAATAATATATGTGGCATGGAAATCTTGTAGCTTAAAGGAAACTCTATCCCCATGGGTTTAGTCCCTTTAGAAAAGATTTTTGATCCTGATGATGTTTCCAAGGAACCTCAACTGGTCCCAATTTTTGAAGACGTAGAAGATGTTAACATTGACACAGAATATCATCCCAAGCTCATAAAAATATCAAGAACACTCTCATCAGAGGCCAAGAAAAAATACATCTCATTGATGAAAGAATACTCATATGTTTTTGCTTGGAGCTACAATGATCTCAAGGCTTATGATACCAATATCATCCAGCACACCATACCAATAAAAAGGATGAGATTCCGTTCAAGCAAAATTTGAGGAGAATGAACCCCAAGCTTCTTCCCCTGGTGGAGAAAGAAATAAAGAATCTATTTGAGGATAAAATCATCATGGCTCTTAGATTTTCAAGGTGGGTGGAAAATTTGGTCCCAGTAAGGAAAAAGAACGTAGAACTAAGGATATATATTGATTTCAGAAATATGAACAAGATTTCTTTAAAGGATCATTATCCTCTCCCTAATATGGACCACATTGTGTAGAGGGTAGTGGGTTCCCAAAGGATCTCCACCTTGGATGACTTCTCAGATTACAAATAGACCGTGGTGCACCCAGAAGACCAAGAGAAAACAAAATTCACCACACCTTGGGGAACCTTTATGTATGCAAAGATTCCATTCGGACTCATGAATGTAGGGGAAACCTTCCGATAGGACATGGACATGGGTTTGGATGATGAAAAGGACAAGATTTTGGTAATTTGTTTGGATGACATCACTGTCTCTTAATAGTCTGATGAGGAACACGTTGCACACCTACTAAGAATGTTCAGAAAATGTAGAAAGTTTGGGAAGCTTCCGGGACACATAATTTGTCAAGAAGGCATCAAAATAGACCCAAAGAGGATTGAAGCAATTACGTAAAATTCAACTCCCGTGAAACAAGGTGGAGGTTCAATATTTCCTGGGGAAGGTAAATTTTCTGAGACAGTTCATTGTTTCCTTTGCTGAAATTGTAAGGTATATAACTAACATGCTGGGAAAGGACAACGAGATCAAGTGGACGCCTGAAGCAAAGCAATCCTTTGAAGATATAAAGAAGGCTATTTTTTAAGCTCCTTTGCTGGCAAGCCCTAACTTTTCCAAATGTTTCCTCATCTTCTCGTTTTCTTTAGAGCACACAGTGGCATGGGTATTACTACAGAATAATCATGAAGGACACGAGAAACCCATTTATTTTTACAGAAAAACCCTGAGAGATGCTCCTATGAAATGCAACATCTTGGATAAGCAGGCTTATGCTCTAGTGCAGGCCTTAAAATAATTCAGAGTGTACATTCTGCACTCTCACATTATTTTCCATGTCCCCATTGGTGCAGTAAAGGATATCCTGACCCAACCAGATCCTTAAGATAGGAGGGGGAAATTGATAACAATCATGCTTGAGTATGATTTGGAGATAAAGCCCACAAAGCTAATTAAAGGCCATGGACTGGCCAAAATCATGGCACAATATAAATCTGATGCTCTCATATTGCACTTGATTTCTTAATTATCAGCAGAAGTGCAAAATCCTCAAGGATAGACAGATCCTCAAGTAGCATAACATTTCCTAACATCCACATGGTATAATGATATCATCTTTGTGTTACAACATTTGCAAGCCCCACAGGGTATGGATAGAACAAGGGCCATATTTCTCAAGCAAAAATCATCAAGGTTTTTCATCTTAGATAATAAAAAAATGTATTGGAAAGAACCAGGAGGGGTGCTACTGAACTGTGTAACTGAACATGAGGCCAAGAATCTCATTGAATAATTTCATGCTGGAGAATGTGGAGGTCATCATTATTGGAATGCCACTGTGAACAAGATCATGAGGGAAATATTTTATTGGCCCACTATCTTCTCCGATACTCACAAGAAGGTTGCTACCTGCCACAAATTTCAGATCACTGAAGGAAGGAGGAAGCTTCTGCCATTTCCTATGAATCCCATACATGTTGAGGCCCCTTTCTAGCAATGGGGGTTGGATTTTATTGGAGAAATAAACCCATATTCCTCAGGACATCATGGGTGGATCCCCACTTCCATTGACTATTTCACTAAATGGATCGAAGCCATCCCCACAAGACAAGCCACCGAAACAATGATTATGTAGTTTTTGGAGGAACATGTCCTGTCAATATTTGGGGTTCTTAGGAAGTTAATCACTGACATTAATTTTTCATTCAATTCAAAGAATATGGCTGAGTTTTGTTCCAAATATCACATACAGTTGGGGCACTCCACAACTTACTATCCATGGGGAAATGGGTTGGAAGAATCTTTAAACAAAACCCTCATGAGAATCATCAAAAAGATGTTGTATGACAACAAGAAGGCTTGGCACTAAAAATTGACTCATGATTTGTGGGCTGACAGAATCAGTGTGAATAAATCCATTGGCACCTCACCCTTCCAGCTAGTTTATGGTTTTGAGGTAATTTTTCCTAATTCCTTGAGCTTTCTAGTGATGAAATTGCTACAAGAAGAGGAAACTGAAACCCATCCAACTCAGAGGAGGATGTATCAATTGATTAAACTACATCAACAAAGGGAGCAGTTGTTTAACAGAATTGAAAAATTGTAGGAGAAAATGAAAAATATCTTTAACAGGAGGACAAATCTTGATGATTTCTAGATTGGGGATGTAGTTTTTCTTTGGGATGCACCACACGAAGATAAGGGGAAGCACAGTAAGTTTGATCATCTATGGAAGGGCCCTTACAAGATTTCAGCTTTTAGAGGACATAATGCCTACATACTGAAGGAGTCAAGGGGTGGTCTAGTATATGGAGCTCCTGTAAATGGGAGGCTCCTCAAACACTATTTCCTTTAAAGTAAGTTCAATTCCCATGTCATTGTATATACCATTTTATTTTAACATTGCATGTGTGGATAGCTCTCTGACAGACTTAAAGCCCGAGGTGAAGGTTGTAAGGTTCACAGGAAGGGATATCATTTCTTTTATTTTCTTTCCTTTTCAAATTTTAAGTTACAAACACTAGAACAAATTTTGAAGTGATGGGCCTTCGGGAAAGAGCAGAGTATTGGTACAGTTAGCTGGGGTTTTGGAAGGTACAGAGAGCCCAATGGAGAAGGAACTTCATCTACGTGGTTCTTTTCTACCTCATAGGTAGGATAACATCCCCGAGTTGTAGCCGTTGTTAGCACCTGTGCTAAACTCTTTAAATTTTATACATACACATATGCACTAATTTCCTACAGAAGGATAGGCCATTGAGAAGGAAAAGAAAGTTTAAGACATTTTTTCCATAAGACCTGAAAGAGTGCCGAGCATGTTCTGGAGGATCCATGCCTTGTCATGGAATAAGGAAAATATCGAAAAAATCCTAGGGTCAGGTCAGATGGAGGGGGGTGAGACATGAAATTCTGCCTAAAGGTTATATCTGAACAACTATGGAAGGTGCATATTGGTGTCAATGGTGATCGACGGTTGCAAGCGGTTCCGCTGGGTGAAGATGTTGGCTCGAAATCATTGTTCATGATTGGAGAAATGGGGTCAACACACAGAGAGGATCGACCTCCAGATGTGCAAAGATGAGAAGATCTACGACGGAGGGAGGCTCCACTGATAGAACATGCACGAAGAAATAAAACCTCCAACTCCGTGGAATTTGGTACGAGGTTCAATATCCAACGACCTAGATCAGATCATGATCAAGATGCACAACAAACATCCATTCTGCTAATCCAACATGTGCGAAAAAAATTCAACATTTGAAATCGGCAGAATGTGGTAGGCTCTTATAAATTGAACGACAGATATTCAAAGGAGATTTAGATAAAAAGTTGGAAATGATTCTGCATTATGAACTAGCACGAGAAAATTTGGGAGGAATATCTACAGAGTTAGGTAGAGTTCGCGTCGTTTGACGATAGAGATCAATCGGGGTCAAGGATCTACGGTTGGCAGTAATTTCGTAGGATGAAGGTGCGAGGAAGGGAAATCTTGGTGGATATGCGAAATAGAATTAAACAATATAGCAAGTGAATGGTGCAGATTTGAGCTAAGAAATATCTAAGGTCCGAAATCATTTCGCAACTGAAACATGCTCTCCCTATCTGAAAGGAAATCAGTGAAGTTGGGTAGATAGGGTGGAATATGCACAAGCGTATGATCCCAAAGGGATGATTTCTCATAGGAGTGTACACCTTGGACTTACTTGCAGCAGATCAGTGGGTAAGGACAAGGCTTGAAATAAAGATGGGCTTCTTCACCCCTGCAATAGAAGAGCAGGGCAAGGCTGAGTAAGCAGAAGGTTGTTAGAGGTGCTCTAAACCATCAGGTTCAAATCAAGTGAGCAAGAGTCCTAGATGCCTTGTTTGTTGTTTTGATCAAGAAAGCTCATCAGCATATAATTTCATAATTTGGTATAAAAATCATGGCAAATATGCCACCTCAAAGTTGTTAGGATTCGGCATGATCATTCAGGTTTGATCCCCATTTTTATAACTGAATTTGGCTATGTTTCTAGGTTGTTCTCGGGAGAATATTACACTATAAATATACCCTCGAAAGAGGAAGAAGGGGTTGGAACTTTCATTCAAAAGCCTCAGTGCTCGGGTTTTTGTATCTTTGTTATTTTCTTGGAAGTATTAATGAAAAGTATTTTCTGAGCTTTCTGAGATTCATCGAGTTGTTTCATGTTCAGTATGTGTTTCCTGTATTTCCATTTTCATGTATGTGTTTTCTACCAATACATTTCTAGGTTGTATGCAAGGAATTTGTTTCTGCTAAGGATACTTCCGTCAGAAATCATATGTTTGTAATGGCTGTGATAGAATTCATCCACTAATAGATGCTTTGTTTTAGTTATTATCCTTTGTTATATTTCTGATAAAGGTGTTCTCAGAGATTCATCCATTGATAGATGCCTCTGTTCTCACTGGGTTATTTCCTCATTTCTATCTGTCATCACTTCAAGATAATTTAACTGGACATAATAGCCATGTTGCCTAAGATTACATAAGAGAAATCACCACTCATTATTGTTGTAAGTCCCTTGAATATTTCTGGTCTGTGACTCCATTTCACAATGGTACTTCATGTATGTCTATTTTACCATCTTTAAAACTACAAATATCCTATTTTTATCAGATATATAGCCTTCTGACCACTTTCTTAAATCCATATGTATATGTGAATGAATCTATGACATAGAGAGAGCCCTCTCTGACTGTATAGGATAGAATACAGTCTAAAGTTTGGTTTGAAATGGTTTCCTTGTGACTTCCTACAACAACCTTAGTAAAATTACAGGGTGATAACACCTTCAACCATGGATATTAATTGATAGTTAATGGAGTGAACTCCATATTTAACTGAATATTGATCACTTAGTTAACAGGATAACTTAAGTGTCATAGTGCTTCAACTCAAGTGTCAACATGCAAAACACTTTTTAACTGAAGTGTCATCCTTTGATGAACTTAAGTGTAGTCTTTTAGTTTAACTAAAGTGTAAACACTTTAGTTAACTATTATTAACTGAATCACATTGATTGATAAACATTGCACTCTTCTTTACTTAACCAATTGCATACATTAATATTTCAACTAATGCTTTAACAGAAGCATTGATTGAGGAATTCATATTTAATTGAAGCTTTATAACTTGAGTTCACTTAGTCATTTGCAATGGAAATTCAAATTCTCTTTCTCTTTATCTCTTTATTTCTTATATCTTTATCTTTACCGCATGGTCTATGTGTTAACATTAATCATCTATCATAGCATATTGTTGTAGTCAAGTAGATTGCATAATTACCAGTGATACATATTATAGATTACATAAGCAATTGCAATGATATAAACAATAGACAAGTAATGGAGGATGAAGCAACAAGTATTTCAATTCCTCGGCAAGAACACATACATAGATGATTACATAAGATACAAACCACTCTATATCTGGATCTCTAGCCTATTTATATGATTTATAATGGGTTACATAACTACTTGTTGATTCAACTAATCGACACGACCTATGGAGGTCAACATAATCTATTGATATGTTTTACAAGTAGTCGGTCATAGGACCTAGTCGTTTAGCTGACTTAGGCTCCTCCAACATCTCCCTCACCTCAAAATATTTCTTCATCCCTAAGAAATGAGGAGATGAAAAACTTCGATCTCTGAGTAATGGGAAAACATGTTTCTACCATTGTCGAAGGTTGGTATTGGTAGATTGATGTTGCTGGAAGCATACTTCAACAATGGATTCTATAGAAACTGATAAGTGGTGTTGGAATTCTTCCCATGCATGCAATGTATTCTGGATGTCGATGGTTACAGTGGTGAGGCTATACAGGTTCTCTATATTTTCATGCATGTCTAGGTCTAGAATGTTAATCATGTCTAGCCCTAGCAATCTTGGTTTTTAATCAGCGGTAGAGAGCAGTCATTAGAGCTGTGGCTTGATCTTGTCGACTTTGGACAGACTTAGTCGATCTTGGTTGATCCACTTGTCTTCTTGTTTTTCCATTTTTTTCTAACTTGTTGTTTTCTAAGATGAGTTAGTCATTGATGGTTTGAGCAAGCGCTTCATTGGAATTTTGTCGTCGTAGTTGTAGTGAGATGATAAGTTCGCATGTCTTCTGCATTTATTCAAACACATTTTCATAATGTGTATACCAATTGCACAAAACTTATGTGGTTACAACAAATTCTAAGGCGTATTGTGCTATCATGTTGTGTGCTTATGTGAAGGTCGTATATTGATTTCTCAGCATAATAGAAGTTTCATTAGCCTGACCCTATCATTTATTATTCAGTTGTTCCTCTAGGGTTGACATGACACTTTCAAATATAATGTAAGTTTTTTCAAGAGGGTTGTCTAAGTCGATCCTTGACTGGATCGGTATAATTTTTTGGGCTAAGTTTTCGCACTTATTCTAAAATGCGGATGGCTATGCTTGTAATTTTTCAATGTGCTCTTTTTCTTCCATTCTTCTATGTTTGTGCTCGTGATTAATTGCATCTGTAAGAAGGTATAGTTATTCTTCTTTTTTTTTCCGAGGGTAGAATGTGGAAACTAGAATGAATTGATCTACATGTACATGAATATGTGGTTGTTGGTGTAGGTGTTGGATGCGCTGATGCTGCTTTTGTTTTTCTTTGTCTTGTTTCTTTGTTTCTTTCCTTTGATTTCTTTTCCTTTTTTCTTGATCTTTGTCAATTTAGTTCTCAAGCTCTTTTTGTTTTTATGTTGCTCTCTCTGTCTTCACTGCTTCTTGTGGTGTTGATGTTTCTTGACTCTATTCTGCAGGTGGAGTTGTAGTAGTATTGTCGGTAGGGTTAAGTGGAAGTAAGATGGTGGTATCAGGATGGATTGGTGAAAAAGTTGGAGGTGGAGCTGGGATATTTGTTGGGTCAGCTTCAAATGGAGGTGATGGAGGTAAGTCAAGGTTTTTTGCTGGGTCCAAGTTCTCTTGCGACAAAGGTTCTTCAATATTTCTTGTCGACACAGGTTCAGGAGTCGATTCTGAGAAGTTGGATAAGTTTTCTGAGGGGGAGACAATGGAACTGAAAGGAAGTGGGTTTTCTAATGGAAACTAGGATGGTGCTGGAGAAGGGTGGTCGACAGGTTGAGGAATAAAGGATGAATTTTGTTGTGCAAAAATATTTCTTATCGGGATGATTTTTTCTGCAAGACGGGTTCATTATACCCGACAACTTGTGTCTGAGAGGTGGAGGGTGGTGGAGGGCTAGGTACGTTAGAATCTGACAGGGATAAGGTAAAATTTTTCCTGTAGTCCACTACGATTGGTCTCTTTATGATCATTATTTTCCAGTTCAGGAGGATTGAGGGTAGTTGATTGATGAACTCTTGCAGGTCAAAATTAGTTTGGATTCTTGATTTTAAGGGAACATGTAGATGTTGTACAAACTCAGGGATTAAGGTCGAAGGCATGGTAGTGAAAGAAGTTGGCATGAATTCCTCTTCGACAACAGGGGTAGGGGGGGGTGGTGGACTTTTGGTGAGATTGAAAAGTGGTTTAGTGTTAAACTTAACTTTCTTTGGTGGTACTTTTGTTTGAACTTGTTGTTGCTCTTCTTTTGTGATGAACTTTCCTAGCTACTCTTCTATGAGGATATTATTCTTTGCAGCATATTCTAGTATTTGTGTGTCACTATCGAACAATTCAGCATTGTTCTCTTCTATCGAATCTTGAAGTATGATTTTTTGCTTTCCTTTTCCTTGTGTTTTGATTTTTTTGTTCTGTCATGCTCGGAATATTTTGTCATATACTCCATAGATGTTTTCCTTTGTTAGTGCATACTCCGGCATCAGAGTATCCGATTGAGTTCTCTCCTCTAAGTGTTATATTATATCTTATTGTTGTTGATGTGATGTTAGATAAATCCCTAAAGGATTGATGTCACCAGTCTGGTCGGAATATAGGTTGAATGTGTTCAAGTGAAGTTAGAATTCATAGCCCCCCTCCTTCTCAGCATCTATCAAGGGTTCAACCATTAGATGATCGACATGTTTTGCTAGTGGTGGTATTACAGTCTTGTGTTGGACTGTCAGTTGAGTTCTTCAAAAAATTTCTCACCCGTGGGGTAGAAGTCAAGTTATTTTGTTGTTCCTGCTGCTCCTTCCAAGTACCAAACCGACGTATGATCCAAGGCAATATGGATATGTGTGGTCGGTGGTAGAATTCTCGAACATTTTATGGCACTCTCCATATAGCTGTTTGAACCTTCAAGGCCTAGAACCAATTGTCCATCCAAATCTTGGTTGTTGCAGCACCTAGTCGGAATCAATTTGGGGCAAATGATTTGAAGTTCCACATAATTGGCCCTTTTAGCGAAGTGAATTCTTTGTCCCCTACCGGTTGAAGATGGGTCATGGAAATCCATATTAGGAGTGATGGATAGCAGATGTGTGTCCCATATACTTGGAATTTTTTGCAAATGCTTCTGATGATTTATGCTAAGTGCTCGGCCCAACGGTACACTTTTCCTCTTGATGCCAGATTTTGGAATGCATCAAGCATGTCAAGTTTAAGGTCAGATCCTCGACCAGTGTTTGTCAATGTGACTGACACTATTTTTGTTTTTATCTTCTGTGTTCCATATAACATCCGATTGACTACCAACCCTCTAGATTTTCTTCCTGCAAGGGTGTCTATGAGTTATTTGACCAAAACGGGGTTTATCTGAATGGGTACTATGTCTCCTTTGTTTTACATTCTGATTATTTGGTTGATTAGGTCCTCGTTCATCTCGACATGTTTGTCAAAATATAACTTCTCATTGTGATAACGACTTGTTCTAATTTAGCTGAAGTCTTGTCGAATATTGGATTTTAGTTGACTTGATATTGTTACATGCAACACTCTGTCGAACAATTCATTGATCCTCCACTGGTACTTTGTTGCTAGTCAGTTGTAGGAAATGTTTTACCTGGTTACTTGCTTTGATTAATAACTCATCATGAGGAGAAGATTTGAATTCTTTGACAAAATTTTCTTTGAGTTCTTTCCAGGTGAACATTTCTCCTCTTGCTTCTTCCATTTTGTACCATTTGTTTAATAAGTTGTCGAGTGTATTTGGAAACAGGTGTGGACAAGTTCTTTCATCTCTGTATCCCAATCTTCTCCATTCTTTGTTGCAGACATTAATGTGTTTCTCAGGATCTTTCCCTTGTGTAAATATTGGAATATTTGCTTGTGTTGTGAGTTTATTTCCTATGAATCTTTAAACGAAGTGTGTTGATGTTGTGGTCCAAGTCTGTAGTCTCAACTAATGTCTATCCCACCATCTTGTAGCTTTCCTTGTGAATGTCTAGACCAAACTTGGAATTCGACCTTAGTCACCTACATTTTTTGAAACTTCTATGACATGAGAAGATGGGGATTTCCATTCTTTGTATCTCAGTGGCGTCCTCGTTGACGATTCATTTTTCATTGGTGATAAAGTTAGATATTCTATGATTTTTCTTTCAAATATATTTGGGATGGTAGTGATAGAAAATCATTGTTTTTTTCTTTCTTTTCAGGGATGGCTTTGAGTGTCCAACATTCTTGTGCTTGCAATTTGTATTTTTTTATCTACTAATCGTAAAGTTCAAAATCCAAATTGTATTCGACCAATTCAGGATTTTCAAGATGGATTTCTCTGTATTCATTTATCTTGGTTATAATCTTCATTATTCTTTATTTGATATAGTTATCGGATGTCGACATTGTCATTAATTGGTTATATCTAGGGCTCTTCTTGTGATGGATGAATTGGTACGATAATGTTTTTTCCATTGCCTTTTCATTTGATTCTTTATTTGTTAATTGATACTGATGCTTTCATTTTTATTCCCCATGGTCGACGAATTAGTGCAGGGAAGGAGTTGGACCCTTCCTTGGGATTGATGATTTCAAAGTCGACCTGAGTCGTGATTGCTTTGATGGTCGTGTCAATATTTTTTCATAAACGAATTGGTTCAATTAGTCCTTGATCGACTAATTTTAGGTAGATTCCTGACTCATGTAATTTTGGTATATCAAGTTGTTCCCAAGTATCGCGAGTCATGATATTTACCTACGATCCGAAGTCGAGGATGACTTTTCAGATGTTGTAACCTTCGATTTCCAGATTGACAAGGGGGTTTGCATCAATTTTATCTTTCTGATTTAGACAACATATATTTTTAGATTGTTTTTCTTCGACAGGGTTACTTTTGATATTATAAATTATGTCTATTAACTTTGCGACAACTTCTTCTTTAGTTATTAAATTGATCAGTTCATTAGTAGCTTCTTGTTGAGATTCATTATGATCTTCTTAGGATTCCAATTCTTGAAATATTTTTAATGCATTATTATACAATCGCTTTTGCTCATTAGGGTTAGGATAGTCATGTTTACCTTTTAATTTACTAATGTGTGGATTATCGAGACTAATTTTTGTTCCTTTTCGAGTTAAGATCTAAAGATTATTAGTTTTGATAATATCATACTTAAGAAGACTAGACAAGACGTTAACATTATTTTTATTATTAATTTTTTCAAGAATGGTAAGGAAATACTCCAAGTAGTGATCACCTACTCCACAATTCTTACAAAAATTTAGGTCTATTCGATCTTTGTAGGGACACTGTGCATGAGGATGCCCTTCATTGAGGCATGTGTAGCACTGAATGGGTCAACGCTATCAGTTTTCTTGATTTTTTATTTGTTGACTCCCCCCTTGGAATCCTCCTCGTTGGTAGATGTAGTCATTTCATTGATCATATATTCGGTCATTGTGTCTTTGATAATTTTTATTTCTATCATTTCGGTTGTTTCTATTATCATTCCTTTCACTGTTGTCATTTCTATTGTTCCTTTGGTTGACAACATTAGTCTGGTATATTGCTTGATAGTTCTGTCTATTTTTTAAGTTTAGTTGGCATTCTGTTGTGGAATGAGTTTTTACTTCACATATAGCACACCAGTGAGCTTGCTCATTCTTCATGTTGTATGGAAAAACCTTTCTTGCATGTGAGTCATGCTCTTAGCAGATGTCACAAAAAATTTTGTTTGTACAAACCGGGCGTCTTGTCATTGATCATACTGTCAATAGTAGTATTTTGTATGGCCAATTGTCAAGAATTGTGTACACCATACTTCATTTCCTCTAAGGCTCATTTCACAAATGGATTTATGCATATTTTCAATTTGTTCTTTGATGCGTCGATCGACGAGGACTACAGGGAAATCCTCATCCATTTATGTTTGTAGTGCTTTCGTCAACACATCTCAGTATGTATTGAAGTTGTCCAACCGAATATGCATTCTGATTTTCTGTAATAATCCAGCCATGAACCAATTGGATCAATAATTATTCGTCAATGTTGTATTCAATCTAGCTTACCAAGTCTTTGAATATTTTATTCACTAAAAGTTTCTGTAGGCTTTTGAGTAGAGGTTTTCAACTTTTTAGCAGCGATATGTTTTGAATCATGGGTTTTGAAGAAATCCATTATTTTTTGTTTTATTTGAACCTTCCTTGCATTTGGGGTTTTCTCTAGGTAGGTGATATACCATGTGATTGCTCTTTTTTGAAGGGCACTAGCAAATTGCACCATTTGTCGATCTTTGCTAGTAATGGAATTGACTTCCCATATTGATTCACAGACGAACGAGTGTTTTTTTTTATCCTCATGTCTCTCATAAAGAGGAATGGGTGATGTTAAGTGCAGCATTTCTTCTACGACTTCAACTTCTACTGTCGGTGGTGGTGATGGTGGATTACTTCCTACATTTGAACTTCTTTCAAAACTATTTTTGACAGGTTTTGTTTCCAAGTGCATATTCACAGGAGTTAATGCACAATCTCCACTTTCGATGACACTATATTTTGTGTCATTCAGATCTTCATCGACTGTTAGAAGTTGATTTTCTTCTCCCGCTTCTGTCGATACACAAGTGAAATTTTGTTTGATTTGGGTTGTGATTCTTATTGGGGATTCTGTTTGACTTTGTGAACTATTCGATGTTGTAAGTGGATAGGGGGGCGATTCTTCACGTTTTGAATAAAGTAGATGAAAATTGTGATTGGAGAATTTGGGTTTAAAGGTGACCCAATTCCCTTCTTGCGGTCGATGGACTCATAGTATCTCGACTTCATTTCCTTCATTGTTTTGTTGACTCCATATACCTGATTGGCTAGCATGGAGTCCTGAATCTTCTTCAACAATGTCTTGAAATTGGTCACTCTGAGTAATATGTATTTGGGAATGTCAAGTTATAGTCGTAGGTATATTCACTTGGAGAGATATTCCATGCTCTATCCATAAGTCTTCATACATAGGTGATAGATCTCCATCGACGCCCTCTTCTTGTCGGTCTTGACTCGACTCTAGAATATTTCCTTTTGTTAATGTCACTATACCCAACTTACTTTCTTTCTAGAGTGCACCAAACTTCTCTCTTATCTCTTCACGTCGCTTCCTTCTCTTCTCTCGTTCAATCTTTTGGATATTCTGAGTGCTTTTGTGTGTTATTGTTCTATTTTTTCATTGTTTTTTTTTTATTTTCCATTGTTGGCCATATCATGTTTTCATCTATTGATTTTCATTCATCTACTTAATCTAAACGTGGTCAACCACCCCCCCATTGCGGAACCGAAAGATTCTTAGTGAGATAGGGAGTAGTATTTCATTTGTTGAGGGAGTATTCCCACTCTCTCTCTCTTGTACGAATATTTCCCACTTCCTTTATTTTTCTTCCCAGTTCGTGTTCTTAGGCAGTGCTAACAACAACGGTAGGGGATCAACAATGTGTGTTACTCCTTTGTTGATCAAGAATCTGAACAAGAGTGTTGGTAATGAACAAAGGAATTATTCAGTGAGGTCGTTATAGAACCTTTTCTTGACGTTATCGATAGAAACTCATTTGTCAATAGATTTTTCTTCACATAACTCATCTGCAATTCTTTCGAACCACTCTGATATATTCGTGCGACATCCTATGGTTAAGGTTTGGATTAATTGTCGCTCTTTTTCATCTATGGTTCTTTTCATCTAGAAGCTTATTTAATGCGAATGGTATGGATTCAAAAAAAATGTCATGTGTCTCAGAGAATAATTTATCTCTTGCTTGAGTGATAGTCAACTTGTTTCTTCTAGGATAGTTTTGCAGATAGTTTGTTAGCTTGCACTTCCATAATTCCTTGATCTCTTGCTCTGATATCATTGGGACATGATCATTTTCATATTATGAATGTGTCATCAACAAATTAACCAATGTTGTAATCAAGCAGATTGCATAATTACCATTGATACATAGTATAGATTACATAAGCAATGATAAATAATAGACAAGTAATAGATGGTGGAACAAACAAGTCTTTCCATTCTTTAGCAAGAACACATACAGGGTTGATTACCTATGGTCGAACTGATTCTATATCCGGTTCTCCATCCTATTTATATGATTTACAAGTGGTTACATAACTACCTACCGGTTCAACTAACCGACACGGCCTGTGGAGGTCAACATAATCTATTGATATGTTTTACAAGTAGTCAGCCAAAGGACTTATTTGGTTAAACGACTTAGGCTCCTTCAACACTTGTCATGTCTTGCGTACCATGCTCTTGGGGCTTGTTTGAGGCCATAGAGTGCATTTTTTAGTTTGCAAACATAATCTCTATTTTTTGATAATAGGAAACCTTTAGGTTGTTCAACGTAGACTTATTATTCAATTTCTCCATTAAGGAACGCATATTTTACATCCAATTGGTATACTTTTATGTTTTTATAGCATGAAAATGCTAAAAACATTCTAATGGCTTCAAGTCTCGACACAAGTGCAAACGTTTCTTCAAAGTTAATACCTTGTATTTGAGCATATCCATTTTATATTAGTATGGATTTGTTTCTTACGACTTGACCATCATCATTAAACTTGTTTTTAAAGATCCCTTTGGTCCCAATAATGTTCTTTCCTTTTGGTCTTGGGGAAAGTTCCCAAGTTTGGTTTTTCTCTATTTGGTTCAACTCATCATTCATGGCATTGATCCAATAATTATTTTTGCCAGCCTCTACAAAGGTTTTTGGCTCAACCAATGATATTAATTCTTGGTCTTGAAATTAGTATTCTTCTTGTACTAAATCCTACATCTTTGTCACCTATGATTAGAGTTTCAGGATGATTATTTTGAATTCTTATAATGGAGTTTTTGTTTCATATCTAGGAGAGTCTTCATCTTCACTTTCTTCCTTTTGTTCTAAGTCCACCTGTTTTTGAGAATCTTCATCTTCCTCCTCTTCTTTTATAGAATAGTTATCCTTATCTTCCTTTAAAAACTCCTCCTTTTGAGAATATTCATCTTTTTCTTCATCGTCGGTTTCTTCATCATCCTCATTTTCTTGAACTTTATGTTTTCTTGGTTTGGTGTCATCAGCAATTACACTTATGCTTTCTATGATCTTGTGTGATCTTAGATTGTAGCATCTGTATGCCTTTTTGGTAAATCAATATCCAAGAAATATGCTTTCATCTGTCCTGGAGTCAAATTTCCCAAGATTATCATCATCTCTCTTTTTGTAGCACTTACTTCCAAAGACTCTAAAGTACTTTAAACTGATGTTGGTCTACCAAACCGAAGCTCATAAGTTTTTTTGTCACTATTTACTCTTATTTGTCCTATGTTATGTATATAAACAACTATGTATATTGCTTCTCTCCAATAGTTGTCTGGAAGTTTAGCTTCATTAAGGATGGTTCTGGCTACTTCTTGAACTATAATGTTCTTTCTCTCAACTACTCCATTTTGTTGAGGCGCTTTTGGGGCCTGAAAAATGTCTTTTGGTATCATGAGTTTCACAATACTCATTGAATTCAGTTGAGGTAAACTCTCCACCATTGTATGACCTTAGACATTTAATTTTGAGATTTGTTTCATTTTCAACTAATGCTTTAATAAATGCAACCCAAGTCATCCTTGTATGATCATCAATAAATAACATGAAGTAACACTTACCTTGCATGCTTTTAGTCCTTGTAGGACCACAGAGGTTGGTGTGAATTACTTCTAATGGTTGTGATGTTCTATGCTCTTTGATCTTGAAACTTACTTTTGTTTGTTTCCCATGAAGACAATGTCTACAAACATAGCTAGGAGGTTTTATGATCTTTGGTTAATTTATTACGGCTCCTTTCTTTCTTATTTTTACAAGATTGTCAAAATTTAAGTGGCCCGTTATTCTATTCCACAACATACTTTCATCAATTTGACTCATGTTACATTGTTCTTCATCCTCTAGGATTTATACATTACTTGAAGTTCTCACAATAGTCCCAACAACTTTTCTTGAATTTTTCTTTCTGATTTCACACTTATTGGAATCAAATATGCAAATGTGCCCTTGATCACATGTTTGACTTACACTTAGGAGATTAGGATTTAATTTTTCTCCCAACACAACATTTTTTGCTTTAACCTTGTTTCTAAGAGCCATTGTTCCATTCCCAATTATTTTAGAAGATAGATTATCTCCAAAAGTAACTCTTCATTTTTTATCTCGTTTTAGGCTAATGAACTTACTTGGGCCCCCTGTCATTTGTTTTGAATATCCATCGTCCACATGCCATATATTTTGTTTTTATGTGGCACATAGAGCTATTGAACATTTTTCTTCTGCGTCTTCTATTCTTCTCCAATCCTTTATTTCCTCCTTGTCTTTGGTTGTGGCTCCTTTTTCGATGGGAGTCAATGCTTTACTGTTTCTATCTATATGCCCATAGTTACCACATTTGTAACATTCCCCATACATCTACAAAGGTGCAAAGGAATTTTGATTTCTTCCTTTACCAAAATTGTCATCTTTGTAGGGAAATTACTGATTATGTTTTTGGTTCATCCTACAATTAATTTATTTATTCCCAAATTTGTTACAGGCATAGAAATTACCCAAAATGACTTGTATATTTATTCTTGTCAATGGTCTTCTTTACATTTTATTTGTCCTTTTTTTCCATTTTGACAAGAATACTATTTTTTACTATATCCCTTTTTAACTAGGTATTTGAGTACATCAGCATAACTCCTCTTGCTTCCATCTTGTATTGTGGGAGAGGATTGTTCTGACCTCATTCCTTTGTCATAGCCCAATCTAGTTTTATTACTTCATGATCTTTGGAAACTTAGGATGTCCTCCAGAGTTTTTGAGCTGCTCACAAATTTTGATTGAAAGGATTATTCATCAATCTTCTTTCTAAGTGAGACTAATTCAGCCTCAGATTTCTCTAATTCTTGCTCACTTTTCTTAAGTTGTTGTTCTAGACTATTTTCAACCCTTTTATCTTCTTGAATCTGATTTTTTAAGTCAGCAATACTTATTTATGTATCATTGTTTTTCTATTTAACCTCTATTACTTTGGTTTTTAATTTTTTGTACATATTTTTATACTTTCTTAATTCTTTGAGAGCACTTATGAGTTATTCTTCACGGTCTACCACTCCTTCTAATTCTTCTTCAGGGTTTTCTCTCTTTATTCCCATGAATAGAACTTATATTTCTTCATCTTCAATAGACTCATATGAGGATTTATCATCCATGGAGTAAAAGGTATTCTTTTTGTTTTTATTCCTATATTCACATTTGTTCTTCTTGAAGTCTTCAGGACACTCATCATTGACTTCATGTTTGGGATAAGGACATCTGGAAGCGACGTGAGAAACTCCCCCATAGTTAAAGCATTTTAAGGGAAATTTCCCTTTATACTTACCTATACCTTTCTTAATATTTTTAACATGAAGTGCTTCTTCATCATTAATCTTCTGATTGAATCTTTAATTTGGATCTCTTTGCTACTTTATATGCCTTGAAATTTGATTCCTTCTTTTGAGATTTATCTTTACCAATCATCATCTCATAAGCTATGAGGATCCCATATATTTCATTCATGGTAATATTGTCAAGATTTTCTCTATCATCTAGGGTGGAAATCTTAGGATTGTAAACCATTGGAAGTGTTCTTATCCCTTTTTCAACTATTTCAAGTTCTTCCAATTCTACTCCTAACCCTTGAATTGCATTAACAATTTCATATGTTCTCTGTCACGTCCCCACCCTTTTACTGGCAAGAGGATGCAACTATAATGCTGACAATCCAGGCAACTAAGCTCCATGAACATAAAATAAAATGAATTGGAAATAAACATACACAGATGCATAAATTACTATCAAACAGTGGAAGCATTTATGTTTCATTCAACACATTAACATGTTCATCATATTTATAAATTAAACACAGTTGAAAGGATTTAAACACAAGAGATACTTATCTTTAACTAAAGCTTGTCCCACAACCAGCTACGTTGCTACAACATTCCATCCAACCATAGGTCAGTGTTCTCATCAATCACTCAGCAACACTGCCACCCCCTAGCTGGGCATGATTCCTCAAGGAGTAAGGGGAAAAATAGCAAGCTCACACCTAACCAAGGATACACAAAACTCAGCCAAGCCAACAAAGTTGGGTTTATCAGGATAACAGGGAGCTGGAAAGGTTGGCTGCTAATATAGTGAGCTCAATCAAAGAGATATGGATACCTGCACCAAAACTAGCCTGACTTCTAAGACATCCACACACACCCAACACAAGGAAGCATCCCCTTCTATGCTATGCAGTCCCTCGGGCCATGCCTTCCATTCCAGTGCTATTCAGGGAGTGCAGAGAAGAATGTCATCCCTCTAGCTCTGTCTATGAGGCTCCTGCACACACTAGTTTTATCAAGCACACTCAAACCCCATTTCCACTCCAAAAATAGTTCAACCAAAACAGTAGAGGCATACACAACAATTTCCAGATCTGGGATTGATGAAAATTGACTTGGGAGTCGAAAACGAATTTGCAGATGGGTAAAACAACCCCCTTAGTAGCAATTTGAATTCTAGATTCATTTATGGCCCTAACGTGGCAAAAAAAAACTCAATTAACCCGCAAAATTTGTGGCTCTGTTCCCCCCATTGGCTGTGCAACTTTGAACATGAAATTCCCCAACCGTGGAGAGGTGGAAACGACACAAAAATTCCCAGGAGTGATCCCAACTATTGAACGTTAACAAAAAACAATTCCCATCCATTGGAAAAATGAAGAACACAGCAGAGAATGTGAATGGTGGATGCCAGGAGCTCCAAAATCATGGGGAAGACAAAAAACGTGAATAATTTCACACACAGGAAGTTCTGGATGCCTGAGAGAGCTCATGTGAAGGAAAAATGGCGAGGAAAACATGCCAACATGAAAGCATTGCATAATGGCCTATGTTTTTTGGGTTTTTTTGCTTTTCCAAGTCAAAACGTGTTTCCCAAAAACTGATGGCTTCTCCAATTCGAATTTTGGGATGTCATACCTTGCCCATCCCATGCAATAACCAACCCAACCAATTTTTTGGCAATAATAAATGATTGGGTGAATGAGACAAGAAAGGTAGTTGACAGTTTAATGGGTTCTCCCTCTGACATTTAGCTTTTCCCCATTGGCCCAAAGGTTTTGAATATCCCCCCCCCTATCCTTGGGAAATCATGCCCCTTCTCATTATTGTTGCATTGACATAGCTGGTTGTGGGTATTTTTAATTAAAATGCATATTTACATGATGTCCAAAATTATAACGTGCTTGGATAGCACAAAACACCATTGGCAACGATTTTAATATCTAGAACATAAAACGATAATCCATGGTGGGGCTTTTAGCCTTTAGCTCCACACCACAATTAATTACAATATATACACCGTATACATTTAATGCAAACGAGGTCAAAACCGAGGTGTTACATTCTCTCAAAGTATTATGATATGTTCTCTTCTTCCTTTTCTAGACTTTCAAATTGAGCTTTAAATGTCTGGAGTTTGGCCCTTTTTACCTTGGTATCTCCTTCATAGCTGATCTGCAACTTGCCCCAAATCTCTTCCATTGTATTGCAATGCATAACTTTGGAAAACACTATTCTGTTTAATCCAACCAAGGTTGCATTAACAACTTTTTCATTGTTCCCAAATTGTTTTATTCCTCCGAGATTTGTGGGAGGATATTTTGGATATACATACCATGTTTCTATAGATAACCAAAATTCAAGTCCAATAGGAATTAATGATCTAAATAATCCTAAATAGTGGAACCTTGTAGTTCATTTTACCTTGATGATCCATAGTGATAAATGATCTCTTTTCAAGCGGTTAAAATTTAGTGAATAGACCGGCTATGTTACCAATTGTTGGAAAATCAAGTAATACTGAGAGGGGGCACGAATGAATATTAGGTGTTTCTTTACTTTTTATCACGTTATTTAAAACAAAATAACATTACAATTAAAACACAGTATTTTATCATTGAAACCCACTGCGAAAAACAACAAACACTTTCTATCATTGCAAAATTATATTTACAAATAATTCGCAAGCATCGACTTGCTAGATGCGACAACAGCCAAGATTTTCAGTTATGACTGAAGGATGTACAAACACCCTATATTTTCAGCTACAACTAAAGGATGCACTAACACCCTATTTACTAGCTACAACTAGAAGGAATATTCGACTTCCTATAGGCTTCTGTTGCCTTCCCTTGCGCCTCCCAACCTCCCTTAAATGATTATGTGTTCTTTACTTTTTGTACACTCTATATTTGAAATGTTGTGTGTACAAAGACAATTTATTTGAATGTATAAATCTTTGTTTATATACCCTCAATTATGCCTCTATACCTAATAGTCAGAACTCTTCAACATGACCCTTAAAAACTAATTTAATATTACCGTCTCTATTAATCCAACGAATTTAACCATATGATTATGAAATATTTGACTTCATAATATCTATTTAGACTGGTTAACTTCCAACCCTTTGTATCTTTTTATTTAGTCATCAATTCTAAATCCTACTAACCGATTCAGATGCCGAAAGTCAACTATGAAAATATACTGTGTATTACAGTGTTTCTGACTCCACCGTTATGAATTCGACTTTGACTTTGAATTCAAATTTGTCAATTCCAATGAACTGAACTCCATCAATTCTGACATTTATCGATTCTGATGTCGAACTACACTTTGTCGACTCTAACTTGCTAATGCAATGTCAAACTTTGACTCTAACTTTGATTCGTGACTCTGGTTTTAAGATCGTCGACTCTGATTTCGACTCAACTGATAATGGTCGACACATAGTCGACTTCGAATGGAAATGGTTGACAAGAGGTCAACTCCAACTAACAATGGTCGACAACTTCAACTTCAACTAACAATGGTCAAAAAGAGGTCGATGTTGGCCCAGGAAAGGGGCATAAGAAGTAACTTTGCGCGCGCAGCCAAGGAAGATGCGCGCATGCGCAAGGGAGGAAAAGGAAGAGTGCAAAGGGTAAAAGAGACTGCAAAGGTAGAACAGAGGAGTGCGCGACAAAGGAAAGGTAAGCACAAACGCGCGCAAGGAGGAAACGACCAGAAAGCGACAGATACGGGATCCAAATCATGGTCGTATAAGACAACGTAAGCCTACAACTACGCACATATGAGAAGATATTTGTAAGTCATGCCGATAGTGCCTCATGTCAAGTCATGATCACCATAGCTGTAACCAAAGGGGTGGCTGATTGTGATGGCTAACAGATTGCCGAGATGCAGTTGGCCCTGCGTGGCCATGTAAATTAGTATAAATAGGAAGGATGCAATAGTTATAGGGTTAGATTTTTGTTAGTTGTAAATATAGAATGAGTTGATAAACGAGAGCTATATACAGTTGCAGAGAGCAGGTCTAAGAGAGGGTAATTAGAATAATGGAAGCAGAAAAGCTCTACTAGAGTGGTGCAAACGCGAGGTGAGTTGATCCAGGCTATGAGCGGATCTATAGGTAGTAACAATAGATTAAGAGGAATAAGATAGAGAGCATGAGAACTATGATTCTGGACTTAAAGACATATCTCAATATCAGTCTGCATCCCGCAGACTGCAAGGTGCTACACCCTTTCTCATGCTAGATTAAGAGCACCTTGGGGGTTTTTCCCATATGGGTTTCCACATTATTTCATGTGTCCAAATGAATGACTGATGTGGTGAATGGTTATATGATTGATTCATAGTTTCTTTCTATATAATGTTGATGTATTCCAGTCGTAAATAATTCCCACCGTAGGTAAATGAATGAATAGACTGCAATGTAGATTGAACCAGCACATGTATATTTTGGTGCGATTACTATTATGCATTTCGACTTAGTTCATAAAGTAAATTGAAGTAAATGCAGCTGCACCGCACCAGTTGCACTAGCTATGAGGAAGAGAGGAATACCAAGTCACGCGTGATGACATATAGTACTTGTGCTCATTCGTGCAGGATCGAATCCATTGTGCAGTCACCCTACTGCCTTCGTTGAGCCCTTGGTTATGAACCAAGGGACTATACTTCCCTGAAAATCGCGGAAACTTGGTTTCTTCGGTTACCCATCTATGATATATCTTAGGTGAGACCCTGGATCGCGCAAGTGGGGAAAAGTGGCCAACAAATGGTTCTGTTTTTGGGACCCTTGTGATTAAATCAGGGAGATGGTGTGGCATCCAACGAAGGAGGAGATAGAAGACTGGCTGGAGGCTAAAACACTGGAGTTTGCACAAGAAGAAAGTGTAGGGAGGCAGTTTAGTGCAAAAAGATGGTTGGATGATTATATATACTCTGATATTCATGAGATATTCTTTGTTGAATTCCCTGTTCTACTGCATGAATGGCTGGTAGGATTGGCATTTAGGCAGACCAACTCCCAGACAAGGGATATTACTGAGTGGAGTGACCAATTGGTTCAAGAGGTAACCAGTGTAAGTAACGACGTGTTAAGAGCTATTGATTTTTGGGTTGATAGTATATTGCAAGGGTATATTACTGAATTTGCAATAGATACCATAACTTCATATAGTGAAGTTGAACGAGATTTCTTCTAAGGACAATGAAGGAGATACTTGTTGAGTATAAGTACTTGGATAAAACAACTTGCTTATGAGAAAGGACTTTTGCACCTATATAGTTGATATGCGTGCTTAAGAAGGGGCTATGCCACTAATAAGTGGGTAAGAACATGGGGAAGATGCATGGAGATGTTCCTCGGAAGAACAGAACCTGAAATCGGGGATGGATTTCTAAGAAGTGCGAGAAGATTCAGATCAGGAAAGAGAAGGAAAAATGAAAGGGGCCAACAAAATCCTAGTTTTTTCGAAGGAAGCGAACATAAACTTCAGTCGTGTGAAGACGAAGGGTCTTGCGATGAAGAGGAGGACTATAGCCCGATCTCGGAAGGACCTGAGGATCCAGATAGCTCTAACGAGACCTCAGGATCATAGCACAATTATATAACACCAGCTATATCACTTGAGACAAGATCTAGAGTCTCATCCCATGTAAGAACCTCCAACTCGGACAACACTAATCCTGAAACTAGTGCACCCGAAGGCACACCTCAATTGAACCCTACCCTAGAGAACTTGAACACCAAAATCATGGCTACAACAGACATCCAGTTACCTACATTTAATGGGAATGGAACAAAGGACCCAGAACAACATTGGTTTCTTTGTGAAGCTTTCTGGATGGTACGCTTAGTACATAATTCCGATATAAAGAAGGGACAAATGATTGCGACCTTAAGGGGTCACGCCCTGGATTGGTTCATGAAGTTTTGTGTCGTCTTATCTGGAACACCATAGAAGACCCTCAAGGAAATATGAGCTGCAATGATCTCAAAGTTCAGAAAACCCAAATCAGAGTCCCAATGTATTGCTGAGATTAAGGAGATTAAACAAGCTCTGGCAGAATCTGTATGGGATTTTGACCAAAGATTCAAGACACCGATGGCTAAAGTAAGCTTCCAAATGTCCGATGTATAGCATAAGGAATGGTTTATTGTTGCTCTGTTACCGCACATCCGAGGGCCGTTGATGCAGCAGAATATTGAGTCACAGACAGAAGCATTGGAGCTGGCAATGAAGCTAGAGGCTTCACCTATTGCTGACGGTGCTTCCAAAATGGTCCAAATTCAGTCGCAGCTGGCCAACCTCACACTACAACTTTAGGATATCAAAAAGGGGAAAGAAGGACAAGAAGAATTGTGGTGCACAAAATATAGAACGAATGGACACACTAAGGATAACTATCTGACCTTCATGAATTATGTCGCATCTGGTGCACCTAACCCATTAAATGGGAAAGGGTTACCCTGGTGTCGTATATGCCAGTTAAGAGGTCACCGTGATGAAGAATGTGTGTATTTGAAAAAGGTTGTAAGTACCCCTACAAACTTATTCTGTAAATATTGTAGATCGGTAGGACATGATGAAAAAGATTGTAGAGCATACCATCTCTTGAAAGAGAAAATAGTTGATACATACTTGAAAAGGCGCAAACCTCATACCAACCTGTGCAGTTCCCAACTAATCAGTACCCACAGTCGTATGCGCCTCAATAGCCATACGCACAGCCAAACCCCTATCAGCAGAACTACCAGCAAAACCAGTACCTGCAACAAAAATTACACCCTCAGGGAAGGGGTGGTGGAAACTTTAGAGGATGGGGTGGAGGAGCAATATTTGGTAGGGGGGGAGGTCTAGTTACATGCTATAACTATGGACAAGTAGGTCACTTTTTTAGAGACTGTTTGGATCCTGCCAGGACATGATCATATTGTAGGGGTCAAGACCATAATGTTGAACAATGCCCTCAGCTGATCGCAAAGTGGCAAGCAATAACTGTTGTCGCACCCAACCCCCCACCAAACCCAAACCTGAATGCAAATGAAAATGTTCATATGATTGTGGCTGAACTGCGAGACCTGAACATTGTAGCCATAACAAGAGAAGATACGATGGCTGGAGGAGAGAAAGAGAACTCCCAAGAGTAGAAGCAGCCGCAAGTGAGACCGGTGGTGTAGAAAAAAGAATCACTGACCAACCCGAAGCAGAAAGAAGTATTTTGGGATGTGCAATCAGACTTCATAAACCCTGATGTACCATCAAGTTCCACAAAAGTTAAGGACATGCCGGAACGATTCCAATACATGTTTCAAAAGAAAGCTTCAACCGGGGTTAGCAAGCTAAGACCTCTTCTGTCAAGTTGGTTGATGCTAATTCAAGATAAAGATGCTATTGTAGAGCTACAAGCAATAATAGACAAGATCCTTGTAGTACCACCAATTGAGAAGAAGGTTAATCAAATACGACGAAAATGTAAGACTGGCCGCGAAATGAGAATGAATACACAGATAGGTGACTATGACATGGACTATATTATCTTAGATATGGGGTCAGATGTCAATATCTTGACTCGCTAAATGTGGGAAAGCATGGGTAAGCCATGCTTGGACTGGTCTCCTATCCAACTGTGTCTTGCCAATCAGACGAAGGTACTACCCATTGGACGATTGAGCAATGTCATAGTCGATGTTGAAGGATTACGCACATATGCAGACTTTGAGGCCTTCAACATTGTGGATTATACAAATCCTTACCCTGCACTACTAGGGATAGATTGGGCTATAAACAATCAAACAATTATCAATTTCAAGAAAAGGATCATCTCGTTTGAAGATGAGGAGATGAGAGTGGTATCACCCATTGATCCATTCAAGGGGAAAAGATATGTTGAACCTATTTATAATGAGGGGCAGGTCAACTATCTCGATCAAATCTACAATGTTACAGCCCTGCACGAAGATCATATCAGTCCGACGGCAGATGGGAAACTAAGCTGGAAATGTGCAAGTTCTTGTACATCCGATTCAGGAGAGGCTTTAGAGAATTGGAAAAATAGGTTACATGAAGTCTCCATGAGAAGGTGTGCAAGAGTGAAAAGGTCTGTGCGATGGGTGGAGATTGAGTCAAGGGAATTACCCACCTATGAGAGCTTCATATACCCTTTGGACACAGCACCTAAGACCTGTGATAACTCTGAGCAGCTGCAACAAGGAACCCAGTAGGTCGCACACATATCTCTAAAAATAAACAAACACCCTATAATTCAGAACACAATCTAGCGAGACACAAGGGGTATAGTTGAGAAGATCAACGACGCTAATGCTCACCTACACAACACAGTTACTCAGCAAGACAAGCTACCCAGGGATGCAGAAGATAGCCCCACTAACTCCAGCGGGCCAAAAACAATGGAACTAAGTAAATATCGCAGAGTAATACAAAAGAAACCTCAAGGTGAAACAGCTGTACAGATCACCAATCTCCTAAAAGAATATCAGACCCTATTCCTTTTAAATGACACAGAAAGAAAGGAAAGGGTAGAATACTTTGATAGGATGAAGATACCTTTGCGATTGTAGACTAAACCAACTCAACAACAATTGCCACCAGGGCATTGTCAATATACCAGGGTGAAGCCATCCACAGAAGGACGACTTATTCTACAATATGACAGTAGAGATGTTGCACACCCTCACAAACTGAAGGCAACTTGGATACGCCCGTATACCATCGCACCAAAGATGGGTAGGGGCACAACACAATTTCAGAAAAGTATATGGCACCCACATCGCGAGTTTGGTAGACAACAGTTTCTCGAAACCTTACTCCGACATGTGTAATAAAAATAAAAATAAAAGGGCCAAAAAGGATGTAAACTATTTCTATTGCAGGATTGCGACAGAACCAGCATAAAGCATGACCACTCAACCACCCAGAGGTCACATCATCACATATACCCAAGTGGGTTACCTAAAGTGTGCAACCAGCAAGACAGCTAGGCACCAAAGAAGGAAAAATGCAAGAATGACAGGATAGCTAGCATTAACCAATGGATCCATACCAAATATCTGTATAGTTGGGTCACTTCTGTGGCAGTAAATTAACCCAGTGAAAGGAGAAATGTGGCATACTGTTAGCTCTCGATAACCGTTGTAGCACTAATTTCCATTACTGGTCTGATAGGTACAGCCCTAAAGGTCAGCTATAGAAATTAATGGAGAAATCATTGGAAAAGGCAACCTACAAGTGTGACTAGACCTTAATCTATTGCCAAATAAATGATTGAACGACATTGTCCGCTATTTAAATATTCATTTCTTCGTTAATACAGTTTTTATGTTATGTGCTGAGAGCACCAGAGCCGATCTATTGCAGACCTACATCCTGGCACCTGTTTTCCATCCTGTTCAAACCCATGGTAATTAAAATCCCCAGCGAAAGTGAGGCTTCAGACGCCACTGTCATCTCTAGCTTCCTAATTGAGGAGGAAGTAGAAATACAGTCAAATGAAAGTCAACAGTTGTAGCCATCCCCGGAGATTGATGTAATGCCAAGAACTAAGAAGCCACAGACAAGTCTGACCCCTGGTTCGCATCCTGTACCAAAACCAGTCTAGGAAATACCAGTTATTCCAGGCGATTCATCTGCATGACCGCATCCAAGGAAAAATAAACATAAAGTTACAGATACCTCAGACAACCATGGAAAGATGCCTGCTGCTTCCCAGGGAACTGATGATACAGATAAAGAACTGCCACCACAGGACGATCCACAAAGAGAACGGTCCGACCCGAAATTTCTAGCTTACATTAGACCAAGAAGACTTGGTGCAATGCATGCAGATCTCTCGACGAAATCGGTGACCAATTTGATTGCACCAAGGATCCCTTTCGGCATACCTTTGTTAAAGGATATCCTCCCAATGTTAGCTGTGTTAAAACTCCAGGGCTATGACACTTGGAAATAGGAGGGATTACAGATAACGGATTGCATGGATATAATACAGACTGCTGACCCTGCTGTCAAGGTAATCAAACTGCAAAAGTGGGCTGACGGACTAGCCACTTTCGGTCTCCTCAACATGTTGTTTATGCCTCATTTTGGCCATAGTGCACAAACCATTATGTATGTAAAGCAATTGCTAGTCTGCGTTCATTGAAGATACTTATGGCTAGACCGACCATACCCAATTGCTGTTGAACTAATAGTGAGAATTACAGGGCTCCCAAGTGAAGGAAAATACCCTCTACCTTACCTCGCTAAGCATACAACTCAGGCCATTAAGCAAAAGAATAACCTTCAACACACAGGATGGGGATACTTAATTGGGCCCATTCAGGACAAAAGTGTCCGGGTTGCTGCAAAATTATTGTCCTATAAAATATTTCGTAAAGTGGTACCGACACAATGTTCTGCAGGAGTAATAGAAATTGCATATATATGTGCACAGGGATAGAAATTCAACTGGTCATGGTACTTGCTCACCACCATGTTCGAAGATGTGATGCTAGCGCAACAAAAGGAAGGGCATAAATTCTATTATTCCTGGCTGTTAATTTTGATCTCCTTCACTATCTGGGCCGATCTCCTGGACTATGTACATATGAATGTCCCGGTCTCCTGTTTGGGGGAAAAATATCAGAATTTATGGGAAGACAAGACCGACACCAAGCATCAGGAAGATAGCAATGTGGTATTCTTCTTGCACGTAGAGGTACTGTGCCAAGTTGTTTGGCAAACCCACAGGATCCACACAGCAATTGTGCAAAGGTATTCTTCTTTTGTCAAATTTGAAGCTGATATGCACCAGATAAATCTCTTACCTGTCAAAGTTCCACCTCGACATATACATCAAGCTAAGTTCGTAGTAACTAATGAGGATGTGGACGCAATTGTTAAGCTCTGGCCAGAGGAATGGCATGACCCACTTGCAGAACCACTTCCTGAAGATCAGAATGTAGAAGAACCACCAATTCACCAAGTTTAGGGTGAAGAGCAAGAAGGTGATGATACCCAAGGGGACCCATTGCAAGAAAACCTGGAAGATGATGATGATATAGAGGACTCATACCACCATCCTTCTGCGCACCCACATGAGAAGAGGGGACGCAGAACCGTATACAGCCTGAGGAAGGCCAATCATCGCACAAGAACCAAAAGGCAGATAGAACGAAAAACACCACTACTTTAACAGAGGATGAGTTGCAAGAACTTGCCAGTGTTGTGGAAAAAATTGCGCAAGATAACCTTGGTCGCATAAGGACCCAGCAAGAGAACATCGCTACCCAGGTCCAGAAACACCTCAATTAGTTAACCACAGCTATCAATGAGGTCAAGCACATGGTGGACACCAAGTCTTATCGCATTGATCCTAACACGCCACTGCTCACATCGCAGTGGGAACCACCAATCAAGGTACTCATTCAAGTGCATGCACTTGACGTGAAGGAAGACATAGTCACAGATACTGATAATAGCACCATCGAGATAGACTTCTCCAAGTTTATCTTGGACGAGATCCATGTTCTCCAGCAGGAAACTATAGTAGAACTCCAGCTAAGGCAAAACGTTATTGCTCACCAAGCAGCAAAGCAGGAAAAAGAAGGCCAAATTGCGCAAGACTCTCTTGCAAGGTAAGGAGTAGGAACTGCAAGAGCACACCAACTCCTTGTCCTAGAAGGAGTAGTAAATATTATCCTGTGAGCAAAGCCGTGTCAGGTTAGCGGATTCCATTAAGAATGTCATCGCAACATTCCCACCGGAGGTTGGGTAGGCCGATGAAGACTCCTTAGCTAAATTGGCCAGGCTTGCGAAGATCGTGTAAGATCTTCAATGCCAAGTAGAATATTTGCAAGCCCATCAGATATAAACCACACCCCCAGAGGTGTTGGCAGAAAGAAAAGCAGCAGTGTCTGAAGCTGCTACCAAGCTTAAAGGTGGAAAATCCATCTGCGCAAAGGTCACAGACAATGTTGCGACCATTTGGGAAACATTACTTGAGGATGGCGCAATTGACAAAATAAGGTAGTGCATTCGCGAGGCAGATGAGCGCATCACTACCGCGAAGGTGGACATGCAGAAAGTGCCACTCCAGCAAAAGGTCCTTAAGCATGCAGAGATAAAAAATCTCCAGCAGGAAGTCTAGGCCCTCCACGAGCAGGAAAATGCTAGGGAAGCCAAGGTTGAGGAATTCTGAACAAAGGCAGAAAATCTCACAGACCATATTCAGCCGATGTAGCAAAGCCTTCAAGGCATATTGCAGTAAATAGAGAAAGACTTGTCAGAGCATGTGCAATCCGACCAGGTGGAAAAATTGGTTGTGCAAGCAAAGGAAGCTGGGGTGAAAGTTGCAAAGGTAGAAGCCTTGGTGCAAGCATTCCAAGACAAGGTCTATACTACTGACCAAGAAGACCCGGAACCAACAAGTTCACAATAATGTGTAGAAATGTGACCAAGGCATCTGGCTAAAAATAAATAAATAAATAATTGAATTTTGGAGGAAAAAAGTAGTGCGTGTGTAGTATGTCGGAAGAACTTATGGAAAAATTAGTGCAGATATGACGAGACACATTCCAACGGCCGCCAAAACCAGTTCTTAAGTAAGTGATGACAAGTCTGAGACTGTTGGTACGTGTTGAAAGACCGTTAAATGCATCAAGAATCTACAGATATTTGGTGCTTGAACCAAGATAGCACTGTAATAGGATCAAGTATGGAGAACCATTCACCGTGATCGTCCATCCCATCCACACGTGCGCACGACTATCATTACCCAAAAATGGCAACGCCGGTAATCATAGCATATCTAAGAAGGAAATCCGATACACAGGGTGAGTTTCTTTTCCTCATAATGCCACTGGATAAGCCTGCACGAAAGAATACCCGACTCTCTCCCTATAAGATCGGGGTTCTCTTGCACTAAGTCGGTATCACTGTGTTTTTCTACTTGCTCACCAGTTACAGTTAAAAATGACTTGGAGAGTCTCCTACTGAGCAGCCTTGTGGGATAAAGCTGTTGCTGCAGCTTTCAGCCTGTCAGGTGTATCCAGAAATAGCAAGACGAAAGATGGTGATAATCAATCAGTGGCTTCAACCCATTGAAAAGCCTTCATCGAATTCATCCTTGGCTATTAGTAGACCAGTAGAATAGCGGTCCTCCCGGTGGTACCAGAGTGGACTTCAGTAGGGACCAGAGACCCGACCCATTTTGACCAACTTTGTTGGGTTCGATCCACAGTCTCTACAGTATTTCACAAAGTCTGCAGGATTGGGAGGTGTTCGCGTCCTCCAACCCTCCAAGTGAACTGTTCGGCTCTTCATGGGCTGTGGAGAGATCCGAGAGCAAAGGCCAACTTTTACTCTCTGCTACTGCGGTGATATGTGTCGCAATGGGGAAAGTCACTTGCCTCCACCACTCAGGATAGCAAGACTTATCCAATTTTCAATATGGAAAAGTCTTCAAAGTTCATATCTATGGAAAAGAGAGTGGTGAAGAGCATGCAGTAGAAGAGAGGAACTCAAGGAAGAATAGCAAGAGAGCAAGCCATGGAAGCTTGCAGCAACCACGTCCAAAGCCACAGGAGCGTGAAAATGACGGGAGATCCAGATCTGCTTGGATTGTTGTGTCAGAATAGGACACTAATCATCATCCCTGGAACACGATGTAGACTATGATAAGATGATGAGAGAGTCCCAGAGAAAAGAAAACATTCCCGGGCACGTGGCTCTTGATCTCCATAGCAGGCACATTAGCTTACATTTCTAACTCAAGCGAGCTCTGCATTTGAATATTCCACTCCCCTTCCTCTCAAAAGGTGCTACGAAACCAGCCATGTCAGTGCCCTTCTCTCCGCTGCAGTAAAGATAGCGATTTATAGTCAGACTCGGAGAGTTCAGATAGAAATGTTAGGGTCGTGCTGATAAGGACATATCCATGATAGAAGATAAAGGTAAAAGGTCTTGCAGTTCAATGAAACGCAAGGGCCTTGGCACAGGCTCTAGTAGCAGTAAACCTTCTATGATTCACTCTATGGATTTACTTCAAACGATTCCACATGTGAAGAGGGGCCAGATTACAAACATTAGGAGGCAAGAAACATAAGAACCTGTCACAAAGTTGGCTAAAAAAAAATAGAGCAAGGAGTGGACTACGCGAGTTAAGATGTAGCCGAAAAAAAATCTCTATTTTGTTCCCAAAAGGTACCGCACAAAACGAGCTGCTCACATATATCTTGCTTACTGGCTCGAGACAAGCCACAGGTGAGTGTTGGGGGCCTGTTGGCCCGAGAAAGGGGCATAAGAAGTAACTTTACGTGCAGCCAAGGAAGATGCGTGCACGTGCAAGGGAGGCAAAGGAAGAGCACAAAGGGTGAAAAGCGACTGCGAAGGTAGAACATAGGAGTGTGTGGTAAAGGAAAGGAAACCACAGACATGCGCAAGGAGGAAACGGTTGAAAACCAACAGATACAGGATCTAGATCATGGTCGTATAAGACGGTATAATCCTACAGCTACGCACGTATGAGAAAATATTTGTAAGTTAGGTCGATAGTGCCTCGTGTCAAGTCATGATCACCACAGCTGTAACTAGAGGGGTGGCTGATGGTGATAGCTAACAAACTGCCGAGATGCAGTTGGCCCTGCGTGACCATGTAAATTAGTATAAATAGGAAGGATGCAATAGTTAGAGGGTTAGCTTTTTGTTAGTTGTAAGTACAGAATGAGTTAATAGATGAGAGTTGTATACAGTTGCAAAGAGCAGGTCTATGAGAGGGTAATTAGAATAATGGAAGGAGAAAAGATCTGCTAGAGTGGTGCAGACGCGAGGTGAGTTGATCCAGGATATGAGCATATATGTAGGTAGTAGCAGTAGATTAGGAGGAATAAGACAAAGAGCATGAGAACTATGAGTCTGAAATTAAAGACATATCTCAATATTAGTCTACATCCTGTAGACTGCAAGGTGCTACACCCTTTCTCATGCCAGATGAAGAGCACCTTGGTGGTTTTTCCCAGATGGGTTTCCACATTATTTCATGTGTCCAAATGAATGACTGATGTGGTGAATGGTTATATGATTGATTCGTAGTTTCTATCTATATAATGCTGATGTATGTCGGTCCTAAATAATTCCCACTGTAGGTAAATGAATGAATAGAATGCATTGTAGATTGAACCAGCACATGTATATTTCAGTGTGATTCTTGTTATGCATTTTGACTTAGGTCGTAAAGTCAATTGAAGTAAATGCAGCTGTGCCACACCAGTTGCGCCAGTTGTGAGGAAGAGTGGAAGACCAATTTGCATGCGATGACATACATTTGTGCTCATTCGCACAGGACCGACTCTGCTGTCCAGTCACCCTGCTGCCTTCGTTGAGCCCTTGGTTGCGAACCAAGGGACTATACTTCCCTGACAATCACGAAAACTTGGTTCCGGTGGTTACCCATATATGATATATCTCAGGTGAGACTACGCCTGCTTCGCAGGTGTTGCCGATGGGGCTTACTCTATCGGTCAGTATCTTGGGTAGTTGTTGGATCGACGAGATGCACAGGACCTGGGTCACGCAAGTGGGGAAAAGTGGCCAACAGTCGACTTCGACTAACAATGGTTGACAACTTTGACTCTGACTGGCAATAGTCGACAAGAGGTCGACTCTAACTAACAATGGTCAACAACTTCGACTATAATACAATAAGTCTACACCAACATTCAACATGTTCGACTTGTTTTCTTTTTTTCTTTGTTATTAATGAACTTATTTGACATCAATGAAAATCATACCCAACAACTTAAAGCTAAGTGTGATCTCCCCACTACTCTATTAGGAAAATGCCTTCCATTTTGGCCATCCATTTACCGCCCAAAATTTCTATGTATGGATTGTTATAGTGGTTAACAAACCAATGCCAAGTTTTTCTTTTACCTTTTAAAAGCACTCATTGATGAGATGCCTTATTGATAGAATTTTATTCTCAACATCCCCCTTAATGATCGATAGCTTATCATTGGGTTGGCTATTGATAAAGGTTTTCTTGACATCCATTTCATGCAACTTCCATCCCATAGCTGAAGCAATAGAAATGATTGATCTGATGGAAGTATATCGAGCCACAAGAGAAAATGTCTCATCATAATCGACTCCCTCTTTCTCAGAGAACCCTCTGGCAACAAATCTGGCCTTGTATTTTTCAATACTCCCATCTGCTCCATGTTTGATTTTGTATAGCCATCTAGAAGTTACAACTGAATTCCCCTCAGGTCTCGGTACAATCTTCCACACATCATTTTTCATGATGGATTGATATTCTTCCACCATGTCATCCTCCCAAAATTGGTGTCTGCATGCTTCTTCATAAGTGGTGGGTTCTGATTCAATGATGTGACTCATTAATGCTACATAACTGGATAACATCTGAGGCCTTTTACTTTCTTGGGAAGTACCATGTGGGGCTTCATCCCCCTCAACATCTTGTAAGGTTTGTTGTGCCCATATAGGTATTTTCTGGCTTACTTCCAGATCTTCAGAAATAACAACTGTCATGACTGGATCAATGGGATCAATGGGTTCATATTTATTTTCTAATTTATTCTGAACTGGAAGGGGAGATGATATCCTCTCCATTTCCTCATCATCGATCTCCATGTCTAATCCTCTGCCTTTCCTGACAACCATTTCTTCTTCAAAGGTCACATCCCTACTAACTTCAATTTGTCTGGATCCTAGGATATAGATTTTGTAGGCCTTTGAACATTCATTGTATCCCACGAAAGTTCCCTTCTGGTCTGAAGGTTCTAACTTCATCCTTTTCTCCTTGGGAACATGGGCGTAGACTGGATAACCAAATATTCGGAGATGACCCACTTCTAGTTTTACTCCTGTAAAAGATTCTTCATGAGTCATGTTCTTCATTATCTTATGTGGGAATCTATTCTGTACATATACATTTGTCCTGGATGCTTCTCCCCATAAGAACATGGGTAGACTTTGGTCATGTATCATGGATTTGGCTCCCTCCACAATTGTTATGTTCTTTCTTTCAGAAACCCTGTTTTGTTGGGGATTGTAGGGACTATAATATCCCTCTTAATTCATACCTATTTGCAGAAATCATTGAATTCTGTAGAGGTGTATTCTCCACCATTATCTGATCTTGGAATATTGATCCTCTTCCCTAAAAAATTCTCAATTTGTTCTTTGAATTACTTGAATTTACAGAGTACTTCCTTGGATTCCTTGGTCTTAAGAAAGTATATCCCAGTCTTCTGTGAGTATTCATCAGTGAATATCACATAGTAATGATATCCTCCCAATGAAGCAATTATCATTGGGACACACAAGTCATAGTGCACTAGATCCAAAATTTGTTTGGATCTTCTCTCACTATCTGGGAAGGATTTCTTGGAATTATTTCCAAGTGCACATCCTATGCATGTTTCATCATGGTCTACCTATAGCACTGTAATACCTGTAATTATGTTCTTTACTATTGGGAGAGCTTTGTAATTTAAATGAGCTAATATTTTGTGCCATAGCTCACCCATACTTGTAGAGTCATGGAATTGGGATTGGACTGGTAGAGTGTTCAGTGGATACAAGCTCTCCTCTCTCATACTAATTACTTTGGTGGTATCCATGCTTGAGTTCTTTTGTCAAGCAAGTACTTTTCCATATGAAAATGCTACCTTATAGCCTTTCTCTTCTAAAGTTGAGATAGATATAATATTTCTTTTCATACTAGGTACATAGAGCACATCACTTAAGTGTAGAGTATCATTAGACTCTAGTTGAAGGGAGGTAGCCACATATCCCTTCAGCCAAGTATCACTAGTGGTGGGAACAGTACCTAAGAAAGTTGATATGAAGAAGAATTTTGTACGGTATTCATTCTTCTATTTCTTGTGATGATGATGAAGCATTTGAAGCTTCATTCTTCCTTTTGTGTGAACTTCGACAACTACTAACATCATTCTTCCTCCAGTGAGGTTTGTCTTCTTCGAATTTTGGTTATGGGACCTCTGCATTTACAAACTGTAATAAGTCATTTTCTTCTAGTAGAAGAAGAACCCTAGACTTATGGAGGATGAAATTGGAGGCTCCTTCTAGACGATATTCAACCTTTATAGTGTTCATCTTGACTGCAGATCTAGATATGAAACCCTGGCAAAGACTAGGTCAAAACTGAAGGTTGGAATTTTGGAAAACTGACTCCATAGATAAATGCGCCCTAGAGAGGTGAGCTGAGAAGAGGTATAGTTGAGCTAAAACTGTGGAGGGAGTAGGTAAAAAGCTAAAACCCTAATTTATGTTGTAGCTATAGAATTAGGTCAAAATTTGAAAATTCTCATAATTGAATTATGTCTTCAATTATTTGAGTGAAATTCCCCAAGGCTCTTTTTCTGCAAAAAGGTTAAGTGAAGACCTTGAAATCTGAAACCCTAGTTCTGACAGGTTTTCGATAAAGTTCCTGCAATGGCTTCTTCTAACACTACTCAGATACCATGTTAGATTTTCTTAAGATTATAGAAGTATATCTTAATTGCATTTATCAATAGGATCACTAGAAGATAGATAAAGCACAGGACAATAACATGAGTATTTTTACCTGGGAAACCCAAATGGGAGAAAACCAAGCAACCTTCATCTAGAGATAATAATTCTGAGACTAGAGTACAATGAAGAAAGAGAAAAGATGGAAGCATCTTCTAGAGATAGAAATCCCAAAACATCCTTCTCCTCTAGTAGGTGCGAACTTCTCTCTCCCATAAAACTATGAACTTCACTTGTGTATCTATGTGGAATAATGAGGAGGGTCACCTCCTATTTATACTGATTTTCCACTAGGAAAATTACTGGGGTCGACTTCTCTCTTGGGGGAGAAAAAAAAAATTCTTTATAATTTTATTTTATTTCCTTTTATTGTTGGATTTTCACCCCAAGGTTTACATTGTTCTTTCTAGGGTTTGTATTATGAATTATAACAAGTTCAACTCTTGTAGGAGGTACAATACAAGTACAATAGGAATAGACTCTGAAGTTGCACAAAGTCCAACAAGACAGGCATGGTCACACATGTGTTCAGGTGGTTGTTGATCATCATTGGTCCAACTAGGCTTGATCACACTCGAACCAACTTCCTAATTACCAATTATTCCCAATATAATTGTAAGCCTCAAAGAATGAAGGTGGGTCATATGCCATCATTATAGCCTTATGTTGAAGAACTGAAGCTAGAGTGCCTAATATTTTTACAGTTCCTGTCCTATCAAAAACTCCAATTTCTGAGCTCCTATTCTATCAAGATTGAGTGGGGATATTAATCACCTTTGATTGTATCTTTCATTCAAGATTTAAGAGAGAGAATTGGATTGGATATCTATTAGTGGTTTAGGCAAGAGGAATGAAGGTCCTGGGGAAGGAGGTTTTGCAGCAAAAGTCTTAGGTTTCATATTGTAATTTGTTTCTACTTCCTATTAACAAAGGAGATCTCTCTTCTTTCCCTCCCCTTTTGATGAGTAGCATTGGGTGGAGTAATTGATTTTAGCCTAAAATTTAATTGCTTAATTAGTTATAAATTTCATGTTGATTTTGAGTATTTTAATTAAAGGAGTCAAATGGTTTTGAGGAAGGTGTTTTTGTTGTGTTTTCTGCAAGTTTAACATATCAAAGTTCAGTTGAATAACAAACCTAAAGATTTACAATCATCAACAAGGAGGAAAACCATCTAAGTCTGGTATTCCATTATCTTCTTCTCCTTTGAATTCAGAACTTATATCATTGAGTAGGAAATAAGGGTATTATCTTCGAATTGATCTATTGGTAACCTGACCTTGGTTACTAGGAAAATTTCCCCTAAAATAGCAAGGTAGTTAGGAGGAGAGATTTAAAATCCAACCATATTAAGGGTTGGTGTGTCTTGGGTCGTGCGCGATATTCAGGTCATTTTAACAACTTAGATGCATGTGGGTCTTAGTTTCTTAGACCACAAGATAGTCCTGCAAGTCATAGACAAACTAACAAAAAAATCAGCATATCCAATATACACAACATTATCAAACATGACCCAGTCATCATAACATTCTCCAATACGGTCATCCCTTTTCTATGGGATGATTTATGCCATCCAACACAAAAGGTTGCAATAATTATTTTAAGGTACATTTGATGTGGTAATTCAATTGATTTATCTGAGTCGAGTAACCACCAAATAGTAAAAACTTGCTATCATGATGTCTCAATAAGTAACCACCAAATAGTAACACCTTGCTATGATGATGTTTCATTAGTTTTGAAGTGATAAAGGCATTTATTGATGGTTTCCTTTTGTCCAACATTGTTTACAATGGAAATAAAAGCACCTTATATGAGAAACCTACCATTTCAAATAATGGTGTAGAAGCCTTAATTGGATTACCATTTCAAATAATTATTCTCTAGTTGATCCATGTGAGACAAGAATTTAACTTCAACCTTATATATTTCTACTGAAGATACTAACAATCAATGTCAACTACCTTGATTTATGTTTCCAAAAATTCTTTAATTCGAAAAGTTCTCCCTTTAAGAACTTTGATAGGTCATTCCTCCTATTAATATTTATGATAAGTAGACAAAAATAAATTATATTTATGATTTCATCTTTCAGATTTTTGTGGTTGGTTGTATTGCTAGAATGGTTTTTCGAATAACCCGCAGTATCCATTTTTATTATCAACGTTTCAATTCCCAATCAAGAACTAATATCAATGATAGATATAGTCCCAATACTGTGACCAAGGAGTATGCATTGGAAATGCGTATACAGTATCCATACATATTCAAGAACTTTGGGACGAAGTATCCTAAAGTGGGGGTGTATGTAACAACATGTTTTTATCCTGACTCTTGACATTAGGATAACTCTTATTTGAGGGAATTCGTGATGAAAGACCTGTTTATATTCGGGTTGAGCACTAAAACTATGTATGAACATATTCCTTGAGGAATATGGCTATGGATGGCATAAACATGTGTGAAACAATTAATTACTGATGAAAAATGAATTAAGAAGAATTATCAGACATAGTGATTAAATGATGAGTAAATTATGACTATGAAAATGATGTCGACATTGGTCAATTGTAAATGCAATTATATTATGATTTTAACCGTGAATGAAGAATCATGTGAATTTATCAACAAGGATTTCATGTTTTATAGTAATGAATGACTCACAAAATTTATGTGATATCTAGCATGTACTTTGATGGTCTGTCGAGTGTGACAGGAAAGGCAGGTACATGAAATGTAAGAAAACGTCAATATGCAAAGACTCTAGTTGAGTCTACAACTATGGCAGGTGATATCAATCTTGTTTGTGACATGATTTAATTGTAATATGTTTGATGCACATGAGGTATGATGTGCATGAACTTTGAATGAGTCAAGAAGCTTCAACAGTTGATGTCGATTTGAGGTTCATACTATGTTCGAAATCTTGGTTATAAGATTTGATGCACATGAAGTATGACGTGCATGGAATCTAAATGAGTCGAGAACCTTCGATAGTTAAATTTGATATTTATATTATGTTTGAAATCTTGTTTATAAGATTAGATGCACACGATATTTTATGTGTAGATGATGGGATTGTGATTTCCAATCGATCCACATCAGGTGACGGGGATGGAAAATTATACTTGTAAGACTAACAAATTGGACGGGGTGATGAGCTTTGAATAGAGTGAGGAAAACTCGAGTTCATGAGATACACAAGTGCCATGAGGGGAACTAAAGTAAAATCCTAACGAATGGAAAAAGAACTAAATAACCTATGATAACTAAAAAGTGGGTGGGTAAATAAAATAAATAAATAAATAATTTAATAAACTAATGAGTTAGCTGAAAGTGGTGCATGGGATGCATGGGAATTAAAGAAAATGTTAATGAAAGCAAAAAGACAGCAAGAGCTCTGGATTTTTTTTAGACCTACCATAGTTTTGAGCACTTTGTGCCTCTGAGGCAATTGTGGAAGGGTGTGGTTCAGAACAACAGGAGAGAGGTTCTGAGCCTCCCAGTAGTAGCATGATTGTAGCATGACGTCGTACTTCCATTGCTAGCAATGTATTGTCAAACATTGTCTAGCTCTCCTTGGGAAGGAGAGTACGTGTGAGGGTATGGTAGGGAGGAAACCAGTGGATCCCACATGATTGGCAATATGGTAATTGTGATTGCAATTGCGATGGAGTTTGACGACAAACGAACCTTGAGTCTCGAACTCAAACAGCAACTACGAGCTACATAAACAAGTATTTTAAAGTTATTTGAATTTGTTAATATTTTGCATATACTACCTATTTTGTAATTGTTTTTTTAAAAAAAGGAAAAAAAATGTTCTTAACTTCTTTTTCAAATCTAAATTTACTAAATTTATTTATATGCATGTATATTAGTTTCAAGACTTTATGCATGTATATTAGTTTTAGGTTTTTTTGTATAGCATTCCTTGGAAAAGGATGTTACATATGATATCAAAGCAAAGTCCAAGGTTAATTTTGTTCAAAAGGAAAATGAGCCAAATCGTAGTTGTATCTGGATCCAGATCCATGAATAAATCTTTATGCATATATGATTTTGAATGCCTGCAATACCTACCGGTGGCGTAAATCTATAAGGTAAATCTGTGTCTACATATATTTTAAAAGCGTAAGAGTTCTGCAAGGTATATTCGTATCCATAGTTAAAAACCATTTTGGAGAAGTTATAGTGTAGATCTGTTATATACATCTTCTTGGATACCATCCTCAGAGTTGCATGCGTAGATCTGTTAAATACTTCCACATTGCACTAATATTGTTACTCAGGTACCCGGTTGTTTTTTTGTTCGTAAGAATAGATTTGTTGGCACAAATACCCTCATGAGTTAACCTGCTAATCACAGCTTAGCAGTAACCTAACCCGAACCTTTATACTTTCTTGATGCTAAGTACAGGTATGTACTAATCGCGTAACCGCATTATGCTTATATGCCAAGTTCCAACAACAACCATCTGCTATATTGGAACTGTTCAAGTATCTATATCTGCGATTAGATCCTGGGACTGTAGTAAATTCGAGGCTTTTCGCTCGTTAAACATATTTGAGGTAGCAAATTCATGATACAATGGTGAACTGAACTATCAATAGTTACACCAAACCTTAAAATTGCTCAGCAATCTCAGTATTCCCATACAACTAATCTTAGTTTGACTTATTTACCACAAAGAATTTGTCAATATGCTTTCCTCTTTTTATGCATTGAATTTGTAATAGATATTTAAACGAGCTTTCAACCAAAAGCGAGCCCTTTTTCTTTGTTGAATTATGAGGCAACGTGGTAATTCTGTGAGATGGCTCCGGTGATGGCAAAATGTATTGGGATTCTTCTATACATCTTATCCTATGATCAATGAATTAGCCAAAGATTGCTCAATGGTTACGAATATCTTTCGAATCATCCTCTTCCTAAATGTGGTTCACCATTTGTTAGAGGGCTACTCCACGGAAAATCTCAATACATATTCAAACTGAATCAAGGTATGGCCAGCTCATCATTCACAACATTTAGTACAAAGAGCTCCACAAAAGCATCATGTCACTTCCAAGAGTAGAACCTGGTGGAGAGAATAGCATTCATTCCTCCCAACTACCCAAGCTACATCCATTTGACTTTTGAATCATCCTCTTATTCTATTTATGGTGCACAATTTCCTAAAACCCGAGCTGGTGTGTGTTATCTGTTCAATGATCTAGATTCTAGTGTAATTACAAACTGCAATGCCATCACTTTATGCCCTTTGAATACACAAACTGTTAATGATCCGATTTTGCGGCACAATTCACGCCCTAACTGTTAGTGATGACTGACGCAAATAAATGACAGCATGGCGAGCTATCTTCAACGATCTTTTTAGCCAACAACTTTTGCAACTCATGAAGTATTCATTAGTAACTTCAATTTCCATGAGAGCTCTATTTTCTACATAGTGAATTCAAGCTCTGCATGCAAACAAAACCCAAAAAAAAAGGCATCTCATTGATCATCATCGAATAGAGCATGGTAGGTAGGATCTTCCCATAATTGTTATAGTTTCCTTCTACCAATCTGAGATTAAATTATTCCTATTTATGTGAAACACAACACAGGTCATCCCATTTCACTTTATATATTTATGAAGCTTTAAGCTGGTTTTAGTGGATTTGTGAGCTAAATCATGGCGCAGTTAACTTTTCTTCATGGCAGCGTGTCATCCTGGAGAAATCTCTTCTCTTTGATGTGGTTATTGTAACATGGAGTATTAAAAGTGTAACTGCAGTTGCATACCATCGCATTAATAGTTAATTGGTTGAACCCTTGGGACAGGCATGAAGCCGCTGTTTAATCGAAGTATAGTTGAAATAATGGTTTGGGAAGAATATAGTTCAAATGTTTATATATATTTATATATATATATATATATATATATATGGAAATTGGAGGTAAGTGGATTGTCTAGTTTTAAAAGGTTTGCATGACCATATTATAGCTCAGGTAGCTTACCTACAATTAGGTTGTTTTACAGTTGTACTTCCATATTTTCATGGAGTTGAACTGTTTGAATTTAGAATTAAGATTGAAGTATATCACTAAAATGAAAAAAATTAATTTTTGTGTATTTAGAATTAAGTTTATATATTAAAAAAAAATTGAAAATGTATTTATACATTCATTTAATTCAGAAGATTGGGATGCATATAGTTTATAAAATGGAAGAATTATATTTATATATTTTTGAAAAACGTGATTGCATTACATCTCGTATTTGAGGAATTGCATTTATACATTTTATACATATTCAAAGAAATATAATTAATGTATTTTAGATATATTAGGGAAATACATTTATGTATGGTAGATGATGGAAGAATATATA
>LPNX010059350.1:116315-144027 GCA_001517045.1 Pseudotsuga menziesii
TATATATATATATATACACGCATTAAGATTATCCATAAAGAATTAAATAGGTTTCATTCCTAGTAGGATTAAAGTGCTCTTTTATATATGCTCTAAATGAAGTTGAAGTATTAGATTTTGTCAAAATAAAAGTTAAATATAATTGATGCACTTGAGTAAGAATATTTTATGATAAAAAAATTTAAAAAAGAGCCAAACGCATAAAGGAAGAGTTTGTATGTTATATTATTTCGAAGGATTATATAATTGTGGAAGTATTTTTGTCAACATATATTGGTTGGTATATGAAATTCACTAAACATTAAAGAGATAATAACATGTTTTAGGATTGCAATGACACAATCACATGTCAAGGAATTGGTGAATGGGGATGGTAAGACGATATTCATGCCGAGACTTTAATAAAATTTTGAAAAAGGTGAAATGGAATCGAAATTTGAAAGGTGAGAACAATGAGACTAGCATGATGAACTTAACACAAGGACATGATTGTGCGTCATGATGATGTTTTTAATGAAAAAAAAATACAAACTTGACTTGATCATCACATAGTAATGTGGGAAGTATAACTTGACAAACATGTCGAAAGGGTCAAATATAGACAATTTTTTATAAAACGAACTATGGAGATTACCAACACAATGTACTAAATGTAATGATGTTAACCTAGGAACAAAGTGAAACCTAGATGAAAGGATGACTAGTCCTTGAAACAAGACTCCATGAGACTATAGAGGCACACAAGATGTGACTGGGAAAGTTGGTCGAAGGGTTCATATGATGACATGAAAGATGAAATGAGGTTTAAGTATAAGGTGAGATCCTTGACCTGGACACAAGGGTGCTAATGAAATGACCAGATGGTAAAATTTAGTATATTCGTCTAAATCATGAAGAGGCGACACTTTGGGATCATATCAAGTTGAGGATAACCATTATTAAAGTAGTCTTATGGGAATGTTGGGTGACTCTTGTATTGAATTTGGACTATGCTATCTTCACTCTTTGAATTGAAAATTCATAATTATGACTTACCATATGTATTTTACTGAAGATCATATGTGTTTATCTTCTTGCCTTAGACAAGAGGATTGATGAATAAGTTTAAATTCTTACTTGGATTTGTCTTATTGGTGCTAAAAGTTTATTAGTTTCCTATTGTGTGGACATTGTTGCGATATAGCTTATAGTTAATTGGATATCCCATATCCTTGTGGATGACCCAGAGGTGTGGGAACTTTAGTCAGTATTGACTATCCTTGAAAAGCATTACTGGATTTACATTACATGAAATTACTATTCAATTAAAAAACCTTATTTTATGGAACATAAATTCAATGATGGTTGCATATCTAGTGCTTATGGGAATGATAATTTCATGAAAATATAATAGAATGGAATAAATGCTTGAACAAGAAAAGAAAGTCAAACTGACATTGAAAATACGATATATATATATAACTTCAGTACGAAGTTTCCTAAAGAGGGGGAGTATGTAACACCTTGTCTAGGGATAGCCAAAGTAATTGAATGAAATCACTCTGTATAAATAGATGTGATGACTCAATACTAAGATACAATGGCTAGTGTCTCTATGTAAACTAGCATTGTGTGAATCCTATGTGAGGATCTAATATCAACGATAGATATAGTCTCAATACTGCAACTACGGAGGATGCATTGGATATGTATAGACACTATCCTTACTTATTCTACAACTTCGGTATGAAGTTTCCTGAAGTGGGGGTGTATGTAGCAGCCTGTTTTAATCCTGACTCTTGAAATTAGGATAACTATTATTTGAGGGAATTTGGTGGTGAATGACCTAGTTATATGTGGGTTGAGCACTAAAACTATGTATTAACCTATTACTTGTGGGAATCTAGCTACGAATGACCTGGACATGTGTGAAACAATTAATTACTGATGAGAAATGGCTTAAGAAGAATTATCGGACATATTGATTAAATGATGAGTAAGTTATGATTATGAAAATGATGTCGACATTAGTCAATTGTAAATGTAGTTATATTATGATTTTAATTGTGAATGAAGAATCATGTGAAGTTATTGACAAAGATTTAATGTTGTATAATGTTTTATAGTAATGAATGACTCACAAAATTTAAGTGATATCTAGCATGTACTCTGATGGTTTTTCGAGTGTGACAGGATAGCAAGGTACATGAAATGCAAGAAAGCATCTGTATGCAAAGACTCTAGATTAGTAGAAAACTATGGAAAGTGATATCAAGCTTGTTTATGATATCATTTAATTGTGATATGTTTGATGCACATGAGGTATGATGTGCATGGACTCTAGATGAGTCAGGAACCGTCAGCAGTTGATGTCGATTTTCTCAGGAATGGAAGTTGCGAAAATTAACTTGAGTTACCGCGAAGCACAACCTTTTTCCTTTTCTCTTTTAACTTTAGCGGAAAGTCTTGCGACACAAAAATACTTGCAATGGAACTACTGCGACTGACTTTTCACCCGAATCACTTTCACCTAGTCAGACTTACTTGGCTTCAACCAGCTTTTACTGCAACAGGATTTAGGTTGCAACCAACTTTCACTTCAACATAACAACTTTATATTTCCTAGTCTAATGAGTTTAGATATGAAAAACACTTTTAACCGATGGTAACCTAGGATAAACTACGACACAACTATATTGTAACTTAATCACAATTTTATATAACCAAATATTAAATAAGATTTGTGTCAAACCCTTCTATGCATAAAACTAGAAATTTTACGCGGTGAAATAAATATGGATTCTTTGTGTCTTTCACTTACAGTAAATGTAAACAACATTCACTTCGGTAAATATGGAGAAGATATGCGGCTAAATAAAACTTGCATTAAACCATAAACTATGGATTTATATTTCTTGTGGCGCCATAACAAAAACTTACAACCATAAATACAAATTTGGAAATTACAAGGATGTTTCACCTTCTATAGAGCTTTAGCTCTTCAACACTTTTACAAAACACATAAGCTTGAGCTTCAAACTCTTCACAAATTTCTTCTTCTTCTTCTTCACACTTCTCTTCTTTGTACTTATGTCTGTCTCTCTCTGTCTCCATTCTATTCTCCTTGTGCATTCTCCGCTTTTCCAAATTTACAATCTTCTTCATATAGGAAACTTCTACCGACTAAAATTGATTCTGTCTAAAATTGTCGACTTAACATTAAAGACTGTAATAACTATCTACCTAGAAACTTAGCAATTAAATTTGACTGGATTATATACGAGAGATGTGAAATCTTCATAATGTCCGACTGTCTGACAAAAACTGACCTTCTATAGACTCTAACAGAGTCAGCTGATGTGAAATTTGGATCGACGAGTAATTAATATTTCCAACACTCCCCCTTAATTATGAGCAGGTCAAAATTTTAAAACAAAATATTACAAAATGTTTCATAGCTGAAACTTGCTTTGTTAATGACAGAGTTAATTATGCAAAACTTGTCATTCCTAAATAACTTCGTAGATACTGGAATGTATCCCTTTCCAATGGTTTTGTAAAGATGTCTACAAACTGATCTTTAGACATGCCAAATTCTAAACAAATTTCTTTGTTATTCACCAATTCTCTTATAAAATGACACCTTGTGTCTATGTGTTTGGTTTTCTTGTGAAACACATGATTCTTTGATAATGCAATGGCTGAAATGTTGTCACCGAAAATGGTTGTTGGTTCTTGTTGGTTTTGTGACGGGTCTTTTAACATTCTCTGCATCCAAACGGCTTAGACATGTAGCGCATGTTGATGTATTTGTAACTTTGGAAGATATTCTGATGTATATTATCATTGTATGTTGTTGTACCCCCATTGGGGATGTGTGTTACCCCTTTGTAGGATGTCTAACTTGTGTCTATATCTTGAGGTACAACCTCCATTGTAAGTCAGGGAAATAGTCCCCACTGTAACATCATGTAATATGTAATTGTGGTCTCTCTACGAGAAGTGGGCCCCATGTGAGATGACATGTAGGCTCGAGTCTTATATTTGGTCAGTGACTTAAAAGGGTATAAATAGGGAGTAGCTCTCCCTCATTTATATACACCACACACACTCTCTAAGGCGTTTGAAAGAGAGACATTCATAGGAGGAGAGAAAGATAGCTGCTAAACATTTCTTATTATTGCTTTTTATCATCTTACTATTCTGAAGAAGTTTGCGAGTTTTTCTCCTTTATGGTTTCCCCGATGAAAATATTTGTGTCTTGTGCATATTTTACATTTTATGCATTTTGTTGTACTTGTTATTATTTCAGATAAAGATCCTAAATAATCTAATCAAATCTTAATAAAATCTAACATGGTATCAGAGCCTCTCTGAAAGAAGGCATTCTGTAACTGCGATAACTAGGGCTTCCTAGTTGAAGGTGTTCTCTCCACAGATTATCAATCAAGGAGGGATAGGCTAACTTGCCTCACTAGGGCACATCTATTGGTGGCATCAGTTTCTAAATAAGATAAGTTTCAATGTACAACCAAAATACAACTGCAATGGAAACTAATGGAAATTAGGGTTCCATGCCTAAAAACCCTAGAATAATGAATTTAGTAATCCTAGCACTTTTGCTATAACGCGATATTGGAGAAGGCTCAAGAACCAAAATTTTGTGACAGGCCGAAGAGAAATTTTTTATGTACACTTTGTAAACATTTCAGCCTCATATTTACTATACTTCAGGAGATATGGTTCCTCCAAATCAGGGTTTCAGCCTCCTCCAGAATACAGTCATAAACAGGTGACCTAGGGATATTTTCTATCTCTCGGGCTAGGAAGGTCCAAACAAAATTTCACAAAATGTTTCAGGTAGGGCACGCAATTTAGTTTCTATGGTACACTTTTAAGACCCATATTGTGAAACAGTGACACGTGCCAGTCCGTACAAGTTTGATATGTTGAATAGTCCCCAAAACAGTCACCTTGGTAAAATCCAAATAAGTCCCACTTGAAGAATTCATTTTTGCTCTAACCTATGGGGTTGGATAGAAGACTTATCAGGCTATCATAGTGAGAATTTTTAGACCTTAAGGATCTGAAACTTCATATATACAGTAGAATCAATTTCAGTCATTTCTGCAGAAGAAATTGGAAAACTAGGGCTTCCTATTCTGGTAGCTTCCCTCCACTGTTTTCAGAAAAGGAGTACATTGGAAAGCTTTCCTTGAAGAGGCCCATATTTATATCTAATCAAAAGTTTGAAATTCCAAGTTTTGAAAATTAGGGTTTCTTTGACAAACCTTATATCAGCTAGCTCCAAAACCAAGATAGACACCTTAAATTGGCAAGATCTAAATTTTTGCTATTTACATTTGAGGTTCTCATTTCAAAATGACTAATCACATAGCTTGATGACAAGCTTGGTGAAGCTGACAAATTCTGAGTATGGAAGTATAGGACCTCCATGATCCTTGAATAAATTGACTTGGATCAGTATTTCTGTAAGAAAGTTCTAGGAGCTAGAGGGAGATGAGGCTAAGGCTGAGCCAAGAGAATCATTGTAAACTCTATTAAAGATCATGTAATCCCTCATGTGTCATCCTTGAATACACCAAAGTAAGTGTTTGATGCTATGGCGAAGCAATTGAAGAAGAATAATAAATTGTTATAACCACCCTGAATGACCTCCCAAGATCACGGGATTCATTCATTCAAGGAATGTGTGCCAGAAGGAAGTGATTACCTTCAGTAAACTTTGGGAAGAGTGCACACAAGAAAAAACTTGACTCATAATAAGAGAAGAAAAGAAGGGAGAAACTAAAGATCAAGCTCTCACGATTCAAAGAAGATCCCTCAAGCGATAAGGAATATGAAGGACTCAATTCTTGAAGAACCTCTTATCAATCTTAGCATTTGAATAAGAAATGATGTTGTTATGAATGAAGAAGATGATGAAGATGAAGGCTCAAGAAGGAGTCTACCCATGAAACAAATAAATATAAGTATTCAATTGTCATTTCATGATATTGTTTGGTTATGCATTTGTTTATATTCAGTTGATATGTTATGCATGTTTGAGTATTTGAATTTATACTACTGAATTGCACATGATGGGTAAGAAGTCAATGATGGTGTACAACATTCCATTACTACTTATCGATATTGAAACCTCTTTGCTGGCATATTAGGATTAGTACACAATCTTAATAACATTGGGGTCGAATGCATCTGGAAGTTACTATATATACATGATATGGATGAATTTTGTAGCATTGTCTAAAATAGTTGCATGGATATGTGGCATATATTTGTCACTATTAATATTTTTTTGGAAATTATGATATGTTTCTAATAATGCAAATGAACTTGACTTGTAGATCATTCCAAACAACAAGTAACGACAGTTCATAAGAGGAACCTGAATATTCTCGGGTCAAAGACACTATAGTGAAAGAAAGAGGTTCAGAAGAATATAAAGAGAATGGTAGATCAACCTCGAGAGATTAAGACCACCTTGGACACGAGAAATAATCCAAGATGGATAATAGTATGACGATACTTCCAAAGGAAGAAAGAGGCCTCAGACACACTCTAGTTATGTGACACTATTGAGAGACATCATTGATGTAGAGCCTTCTAGCTATGAATAAGTAGACAAGAAGAAAGGGAAGAAGACTATGATCAAGAGTACCAGTTCAAGAAGAATGATGTCTAGGATGCGGTGTCGAGACCTGAAGGGAAGTCCGTAGTGTCTTCCATATGGATCTACAAGATCTAGTATGCAGTAGATGGCAACATCGTGGGATACAATGAAAATTAAATAAGGCCGTGTACGAGCTCAGAATTCACCCATGGGATAGAACATATAGTTACATAAGGAGCTTGAAGATCACCTAGAGTGATAAATATATTATCCTTTTCTACAAGATTGAAGATGAAATCCTACAGAGGATGACAAGCTCATAGATGGATGCAAGAAGAAATTTTCAACAAAGTTCAAGATAGAGGATCTTGGTATCCAGTGACCCTAGATGGATACATAGAATATTAGTAGTTGAGGAAGATACATGTCACTCCATTATAGAATGTTTCAATGCATAGAGTATGAAAGGTAGAGGGATAATGATGCTCTGCTTCAGAGAGAGTGACTGCAGAAGATCCTAAGGTTTGACATGGTATAATAGGATGGACAACTTACTGATGGCTCTAGGATTTACTGAGAATAAATCAGATTCCAACCTTTACTTCAAGGTTGAAGGCGGAAGACCAGTGTTGCTCATGTTATATGTCGATGACCTGTTCCTGAAAAGAAAAGAGGAACTCATTAAAGATGCAAGAAGGAGACTTACTGTCGAGTTTGAGATGAAGGACTTGGGTGTGATGCACTACTTTCTAGGCATGCATGTGTGGTAGAGTGCAGATGGAATATCCCTTGGACAAGGGAAGTATATAGTGGAGATCCTGAAGAGGTTTGAGTTGATGAACTACAAGGCCATGGCCACACCTATGGAATCGAACTTGAGTCTATTGAGTGACGCTTCATCAGAGATGATTGATGCCACGATGTATCGTCAGATGATTTGTTCTTGACGAATACGAGACCAGACATTTGCTTTGTTGTGAACACATTGATCTAGTTCCTGACGGATCTGAGACATGATGACCTGGTTGCAAAGCATGTAGTGAGGTGCCTAAAGGGTATAATTCAGTATGGGCTCAAGTATAATACGAATCAGAAGACTAACCTCATGGTTATGTTGATTTGTATTGGTAGTGCCACTGAGAAGAAGAGCACCTTGGGTTGCTTCTTTAGTTTGAGATCCAGTATGGGCTATTGGTTTGGAAGGATGTAGTCCTGCATGGTGCTGAGTACAACCGAGGAAAAATATGTTGCCACTTTCTTGACTATTTGTGAGGTAGTATGTTTCTTTTAGAAGCTTATGTTTGATTTTATTGATCTAACTTACATTTTTGTATGATGCAGAGAGGAGTAGTGAAGCTCCAGTATGTGATCCAGATCGAGATCTCTCAAAAGAGGGAGTGATGATTTCTTGCATAGCCGCTAAGATAGGTTGTCTGAGCATAAAATCCTAGCGAAGCTCATAGGTTGCTCAGACGTAATCATTCCTATAGGTTTTCCTCGAATGTAATCAGTCTTGGAGAAGCTTGCAGGTTATCCTTGGACGTAATCAGTCCTAATGTGATTCTATGCTAGAAATAGCCAGAGTGAAGTTTGAGTACTTCATAGAGAAGCTTGGTGTTATTCAGATCGAGGTTCCCTCCAAGGGGAAGTGATGATTCTAGAAGACACAGATACACATAAGCCTTTCCGACATGGTGGCAGACTGGGCCTCCAATGGTCGAATGTAAGTGCAGATCCTTTCCTACATGGTGGAAGGTTGGGCCTCCCATGGTCGGATGTAAGTGCAAATCCTTTTCGACATGGTGGCAGGATGGGCCTCCCATGGTCGAATGTAAGTGCATAGCCTTTCTAACATGGTGGAAGGCTGGGCCTCCCATGGTCGGATGTAAGTGCAGAGCCTTTTCGACATGGTGGAAAGCTGGGCCTCCCATGGTTGGATGTAAGTGCAGAGCCTTTCCAACATGGTGGAAGGTTGGGCATTCCATGGTCGGATGTAAGTGTAGATCCTTCTTCACATGGTGGCAAGCTAGGCCTCCCATGGTCGGATGTAATTGAAGAGCCTTTCCAACATGGTGGCGGGTTGGGCCTCCCATGGTCGGATGTAAGTGCAGAGCCTTTTCGACATGGTGGTAGGTTGGGCCTCCCATGGTCGGATGTAAGTGCAGAGCCTTTTCGACATGGTGGTAGGTTGGGCCTCCCATGGTCGGATGTAAGTGCAGATCCTTTTTAACATGGTGGCAAGCTGGGCCTCCCATGGTCGGATGTAAGTGTAGAGCCTTTTTGACATGGTGGCAAGCTAGGAATCCCATGGTTGGATGTAAGTGTAGAGCCTTTTCGACATGGTGGCAGGCTGGGCCCCCCATGGTCATGATGTAAGTGTTGTGTTATTTGTATCTGGGTTGTGCTCCATGTGACGATGAGATGATTTGAATATGGTGAGGTAATAGTAGGGTACATAGGTATTGTAAGGCATGTAATTAGTCCTGGGATGCTCCTTGATTTTTTGCAGTGGCATATAATCAGTCCTGGGAGATGTTACAGGTTTTGCAAGAGGCATATAATGAGTCTTGATATGTACCTACTTGATGGCTTTCTTACAGAGATGATGAATACCTAGAAGAGGTCTAGGCCTACATCCAGCATGAAAAAGGGTTGGAATTGTAGAAACTTCTGATGAAAGATAGTATGGGACGATGATCAAATTATAATAGGATGATGGAAGTAGCTATGATGAAGAATCTATGACTCTATGATGATTATCATTGTGATGAAGACCTGAGCAGATGTGTTGATGACTGTATTGAGAGAGAATACCTTCCTAGTTAAGAGGGAGTGTTGATGTATTTGTAACTTTGAAAGATATTCTGATGTATATTATCATTGTGTGTTGTCATACCCCCATTGTGGATGTGTGTTACCCCTTTGCGGGATGTCTAAATTGTGTCTAGATCTTGAGGTACAACCTTCGTTGTAAGTTGGGGCAAGTCCTGAGTGTAACATCATGTAATATGTAATTTTGGTCTCTCTAGGAGAAGTGGGCCCCATGTGAGATGACATGTAGGCTCGAGTCTTATATTTGGTCAGTGACTTGAAAGGGTATAAATAGGGAGGCACTCTCCCTCATTTATACACACCACACACACTCTCTAAGGCGTTTAAGAGAGAGAGACAATCATAGGAGGAGAGAAAGATAGTTGTTGAACATTTCTTATTACTGCTTTTGATCATCTTACTATTCTGAAGAAGTTTGTGGGGTTTTCTCCTTTATGGTTTCCCCAATGAAAATATTTGTGTCTTATGCATCTTTTACATTTTATGCATTTTGTTGTGCTTATTATTCTTTCAGATAAAGATCCTATATAATCTAATAAAATATTAAGAAAACCTAGCAGCACCTGTAGCTACGACATACTCTGCTTCTGCAGAAGATAGAGTTACTATGGGTTGTTTCTTTGAAGCCCACGACACAACGCCTGTACCAAAAAGAAATATGTACCCAGATGTGTTTTTCCTATCATCTGTGCTACCTCCATTATCACTGTCAGTGTATCCAATGAGTTTAAATTTTTTTGAGGTTGAATACATAATACCAAGGTCTTTTATGCTACTTACATGCCTCAGAATTCTTTTACCTTCTTGCCAAAGTGAGTCTTTTGGTCACTCCATGAATCTTGAGATCAGACTTACTCCATACATGATGTCTGGTCTTGTCGTTGTTAAATACATAAGGCTGCCAACAAGCCTTTTAAACAGCATAGGATCTACAGTTGATCCATCATCATCTTTGCTCAATTTTAAACATGTTATTACTAGTGTTGGAACTAACTTGCAATTAGACATATTGAATATTTTTAAAACTGTACTTGCATACTTAGACTATGATATAAAATTACCACTTTTAGACTGATGGACTTCAATGCCCAGAAAATTCATAAGCCCCAAATCAGTCATTTCAAATTCACTTTCCATGACTATTCTAAATTCTTTTATGCCAAAATCTTGAGTAAATATTAAATCATCTACATACAGGTAGACAATTAACATGTTACCTTGCTCATTCACTTTGGTGTACATTGTTGGCTCATTTTCACTTTTGTGAAATCTATTCTCACTGAGATAGGATTTAATGCGACTGTACCAAGCTCTCGGAGCTTCCTTCAAACCGTAGAGCACCTTTTTCATCCTGTACATTGTGTGCTCTTGTCCTGGAACTTCATAGCCTTGTGGTTGTTCCACATATACTTCTTCATTCAGATAGCCATTCAAAAATTTTGATTTAACATCCATTTGATAAATAGGCCATTTTTTTGTGCAGCAATGGCCAAAACATTTCTGATTGTATCCATGCATGTAACTGGTGCAAAGGTTTCATTGAAATCTATGTCAAGCTACTGTCTGAACCCTCTTGCGACCATTCTTTCCTTGTGCTTCTGCAAATTCCCATCAGCATCTTGCTTGGTCTTGTAAATCCATTTGAAGTTGATTACACCCTTATCTTCTGGTACATCTACCAGCTCCCATGTTTGGTTTTTCTCAAGGCATTCTATTTCTTCATCCATGGCTTGTGCCCATACTTCATCTTCGACAGCATCTTCAAATGTTAGTGGATCATCTATTTGAGAAAATAATGCAAAGAGAGAGAAGTAATTTTGTGTATCGACTTCATATATTTCACACAGACTTCTTGTCTTCATTGGATCTATTGACGTTGAACTAATTGATGGAGTCGGTTGTCCTCTTGGTGTGCTTGTCGGTTTAGCTTGAGATGCAACTTGTTTCAATGTTCCTTGTGTTGAACCATGTCATAGTGTCATGGGAATCGATATTGTTGCAACAGGTTGAATTACATGTGGTATTTGAACCACTTCCTCTGTCATGTCATCATGCTCTACATTCGACACAATCTTGACATTATTCTCGATGGTTCCATACCATGATTCATTCTCGATGAATTGAACATCATGACTGACGATTACTTTCCTTGCGACAGGGTCATACAACTTGTATGCTTTTGTGTCTTTAGAATAGCCAACAAAAATAAATTTATGTCCCTTCTTGTCTAACTTCTTTCTCAACTCATCTGGCACATGAGAATATGCGACACAATCAAAAATTTTAAATGAGAAATACTATGATTCATACCTATCCACACTTCTTCAGGAACTTTGTTCTTCACTCTCTTTGTTGGACATCGGTTCATAATGTATACAGCAGTTGCGACTGCTTCAGCCCAATATTCATTTGGAAAATGCTTAGCTACCATCATGTTGCACGCCATCTCCACAATGGTTATGTTCTTTCTCTCTGCGACATCGTTTTGCTGAGGCGTATACCCTGCAGTGAATTACTTCTGTATGCCATGGGTTTTGCAAAAAATTAGAAATTCATTTGAAACATATTCACCACCTCTATCCGTCCTTAGGGTTTTGATGTGGTGACCACTCTGGTTCTCCACGAGTGCCTTAAACTACTGAAAACAACTAAATGCATTATATTTATGTTTCAAAAAATATACCCATGTTTTTATTGAGTATTCATCAATAAAAGTAAGAAAATAATTGCAGCCACCAATGGATGATGTCTGCATCGGGACACAAATATCAGAGTGCACAGTCTAAAGTGGTGTGCATACTCTGTATGACTTTCCAACTGGAAAAGTCTCTCTATGTTGCTTGCCAAAAATGCAACCTTCACAAACTATGTTTGGTTTGTCTATCAATGGAAATCCCTTCACCATATTATTTGTGTGCAGCAGCTTTAGTCCACCAAAATTTAGATGTCCAAATCTGAAATTCCACAGCTAGGAATCATCCTGAACTTCTGTTTGAAATGCAGCTTCAATTTCAGCCCTGTCATTTTCTTCTTGTCGCAATGTACAAATTCTTATTTACTTTCTGCCTTGAATGCATCTCTTGTATTGTTTGGGACTATATCCTCAATGGAAACAAGTGATTGCTTGCCATTGGCACCTTTGCTATCAGTTGGTTTCTTGGACGTATGTCTTTGATCACACAGTGATTGTCCTCCATGTAGACTCTAAACCCTTTCTATATTAGTTTTCCAATGATCAGAAAATTGTGTTTCAGACCTTTGACATGATAAACATCAGGCATAAACTTTCACTCCACCTGTTTGGTTAGAATACTAACAGTACCTTTTCCCAAAACAGTGACTTAGACATTATTTCCAAGTGTAACATCAGTTTGAATTGAATTATCTATACTGGAAAACAAATTTAAATTACCAGTTATATGATTGTTCCAACCTTAATATAAACACCATATGTCGCAGGGAATTTCTTAGATGGCATTGCATTCAATTGGGGATGTGCATGCCATTAACATTGCCCTCGACGAAGTGCTGGTGTTCGCCGACTGGTTATGGTTTTGTTTTCCTTGTTCATATTGCTTCTTCCTACATTCTTATGCATACTGACCGAATTTCTTACAATAATGACATTGAATTTTTTATTTATCAAACCTGTGACCACTTGGTTGACTTGGGTTCTAATTCTGTACTCTACCAGTGACATCTGCAGGATTGTTGCTATGTCCTCCTCTTGAGAAGTTTCTTCCTCTTCCTCTAGAATGGTTTCTTCCCCTGCCTCTACCACATCTTATGGATGACTATGCTGCAAATGCACCTTCCAATGATGTGTTTGTTCTGCTGATTTTGTGTTCATGATTAATGAGTGAAGCTTGCAACTCATCAATGGTGAACACCGTCGTATCTTTGTTTTCTTCCAAGGTCACAACCAAGGATTCAAATATTAGGGGAATACTTTTGAGAATTCTTTCAACCACCCTTTGGTCTGTATGGTTTCTCCATGAGATTTCAATTTATTTATCAAACCAACAAATATGGTGTAGAACGAGTCCACTGAGTCTGATCCTTTCATGGACAAAGATTCAAAATCTCTTCTTAGAATCTGCAGCTTTGAAGTCTTTACCTTGTCCAAACCTTGATAGGAGGTCCCCAATTGTCCCATGCTTTCTTTGCAGTATTTGTTGCTTCTACTCTTAGGAGTATGCTTTCATGCAGGGATTGGTGTATATAGAACAGAGCTTTTCCATATTTCTTCTTTTGTTCCCTTAGGACATATTTCTCAACTTGTGTGAGATAATTATATGATGTCTGATCTGTTGGTTCTACATAACCATTCTAGACTATTTCCCAAACATATTGACCTCTAAACAAATCCTTCATTGTTAGAGACCAACACTCATAATTATTTCCTGTAAAAATTGGAGTTTGTAAACTCGACATATTTGAACCGAATGTAGAAGCCATTTTTAATTTACCTTAGGAAATTACTTTTTCCCTTTTAAGAAAAGATTTATTTCCCAAACCTACTCTGATACCAGATCTTGGGAATGGTGGTTGCACCAATTAACTTGAGTTACCACACAACACAACCTTTTTATTTTTCCCTTTTAACTTTAGCGAAAAGTCTTGCGACTCAAAAATACGTGTGACAAAACTACTGCGACAAAGTTACTGCGACTGACTTTTCACCCGACTCACTTTCACCTAGTCATACTTACTTTGCTTCAACTGGCTTTTACTGCGATAGGATTTAGGTTCCAACCAACTCATGTGTGACCACGTTTCACTTCGATAGAACAACTTTATATTTCCTAGTCTAAAGACTTAGGATATGAAAAACACTTTTCACTGACGGTAACCTGGGATAAACTACGACACAACTATATTCCAACTTACTCACAATATTATATAACCAAATATTAAATAAGATTTGTCTCGAACCCTTCTGTGCATAAAAACTAGAACTTTTACACGGTGATATAAATATGGATTCTTTGTGTCTTTCACTTACAGTAAATGTAAACAACCTTCACTCTAGTAAATATGGAGAAGATATGTGGCTAAATAAAACTTGCATTAAACCATAAACTATGGATTTATACTTCTTTTGATGGCATAACAGAAATTTACATCCATAAATACAAATTTGGAAATTACAAGGATCTTTCACCTTTTACAGAGCTTCGGCTCTTCAACAATTTTACAAAACACAGAAGCTTGAGCTTCAAACTCTTCACATAAGTTTTCTTCTTCTTCTCCGCATTTCTCTTCTATGTATTTCTATCTGTCTCTCTCTATCTCTATTCTGTTATGCTTGTGCATTCTCTGCTTTTCCATATTGACGATATTATTCATCTAGAAAAATTCTATCGATTAGAATTGATTCTCTCTGAAGCTTACGACTTAACATTAAACACTGTAATAACTATATAGCTAGAAACTTAGCTTCAGCAATTAAATTCGACTGGCTTATATACGAGAGACGTGAACTCTTCATCATGTCTGACTGTTTGACAGAAATTGACCTTTTATAGACTCTGATAGAGTCAATTGATGTGCAATTGATCAGATCAGCAAGTAATTAATATTTCCAATAGATTTGAGGTTCATACTATGTTAGAAACCTTGGTTATAAGATGTGATGCATATGAGGTATGACGTGCATGGACTCTGGATGAATCGAGAACCTTCGACACTTAAATTTGATATTCATATTATGTTTGAAATCTTGTTTATAATATTTGATGCACACGTTTTTTTATGTGCAGATGATGGGATTATGATTGCCAATTGATCCACATCAGGTGACAAGGTTGAAAAATTATACTTGCAAGACTAGCAAATTGGACGATGCAATGATATTTGAATAGAGTGAGGAAAAGTCCAGTTCATTAGATGCGTGTGCCGTGAGGGTAGGTCATGAGTCAGTCACTTATGAATATTGTACTGGGGGGCGCACAATAAGGATTCGACCCTATTCCCCTTGAACCACCTAACCCTCCATAGGGTAGGCGGATTGAGGTAGCATTGGCTCGACCATCATACCATCTCCCCTTCTGTGGGAATTATCGGAAGGGTATGCGAGAAGCGTAACACCTTGATAATCCTGGTTGAGATGAGAATGTGGCGGTAATCAACATCAGTTTTGAATCGGGGGGATTAATAAAATGTTTAGAAAGAATTTAATAAAATTCTAGTAAGCTAAATTAAAAAAATAATGATGATGATGATGACGATGATGATGGTAATAATAAATAATATGAATAATAAAATTTAAAAATTTAAAATTAAAATTAAAATAAATAAAATAAAACAATATATATATATATATAATGAAATGAAATAAAGCTAAATTGAGAAATCAATTAAAAGAGTAAATTAGGAACTTGAACTAAAGTAAAATCCTAACTAATCGAAAAAGAACCAGATAACCTATGATAACTAAAAAGATGGTAGGTAAATGAAACAAATAAATAAATAATTTAATAAACTAATGAGTTGATTGAAAGTGGTGCATGGGATGCATGGGAATTAACGAAAAGGTTAAGAAAAGAAAAAAGAGAGCAAGAGCTCTGGGGCTTTTTTGGATGTGCCATAGTTTTGAGCGCTTTGTGGCTTTGAGGTGACCGTGGAAGGGTGTGGTTCAATATGACGGGAGAAGGGTTGGGAGCCTCCCAACAACATCTTGGCATCGTACTTCCATTGATAGAAAGGTATTTTTATCCCCGTCAAGATTGGGGGTCTCAAGGGAAGGAGAGTACCCGTCAGGGTATGGTAGGGAGGAAACCGATGGATCTGACATGATTGGCAATCTAGCAACTACAATTGCGATGGAGTTTGACGAAAAACCAACCTTCGGCCTCGTCCTCAAATGACAATGACCAGCAACATGAACAGTTATTTTAAATTTATTTGAATTTGTTAATATTGTGCATATCCTTCCCTTTATTGTAATTGCGCTTAAAAGAAAGAACAAAAAAAAGAATTTCTTAACTTATTTTTCATATTTATATTTATTTATATGCATGCCTATTAATTTTAAGGTTTTTTTAGTAGCATCCCTTGGAGGGATGTTACACACAAAAAAAGGAATTAATAGAGGATTTGATGTCCTTTGTTTTGGTAGTCTTGTTATTGGTGTTAGTGGTTGATGCTCTAAAAGTGTCCCCATCTTCTACCCTTTGTTTTTTTTTTACAAAAACGGTTAAAATTAAATTAAAGACTGGCAAATGGGCTGCCAGGGCCTACAAATTCAGAATCACTTTTCTGGTTTTCTTTTCCAGCTTAAGTCCTTTACATTTTTGATCTTGAAGGTCTTCCTTTATTTATCCTTATGGAATTGCGCAAATAGAGCTTCCTCTGTTGACAGATAGCTGGCTTTTGTTCAATAGAGCTCCTCGATTGGCTTCAGCATCCGCTAGGCTATTAAGATTCCCTAGCACATGCTGAGCCTTATAATTTCTGAAGTGAGAGAGGAGGAGGCAAACTTTCTTGAAAATTTGGCCAAGATAGATGTCTGAGGGCACCTTCTTGGTATGAACCACTTTAATAATCAGCTTGGAGTCACCGAATATATTAATCTTTTGGATGTTTAGATTTCTTGCCTGGGTAAGGCCCTGCCACAGCGCCAGGATTTCAGCTTGGTTGTTGGAAGCTTGTCCTAGGCCCCATGCATAGGACAGATGGATTTTGCCTGAAGGTTCCCTTTCGAGGCCCCGTCGAAGAAGAGACACCATTCATTTAGCACTGATCTCCACTTGATAAAGTCCATTTCAGCTAGTCTGATTTCCTGGCTGGCCTTGTGGGGCGGTTTCATGGCTGCATTGTTGTTTTGAACTGGCTGATACTACTTAATCCATTGGTCTTCTTCAATAGAGAGAGGGGCCATATTACTTTTGGGAGCCTTAATTTTTAATGTTTCAGAAAACATAACCCGGGCTTTGATAGCAACTTGAGCTGGGACCCTGCTTTCCTCCCTGAATATTCTATTATTCCGCTCCAACCATATTTTCCATGACAGGAACTTGGGAATCCACATCCACGTGGTTTTAATTAAATGCTTTTTGCTCAAATTGTGGGGATAAAGATGGGGCCAATGAATTACCATTTCCGTTACAGTGCTGGGTAAACAAATAGCGATGGAGCCAAGCAAAATTTTCCAGACCTCTAGAGTGAAATCGCAGGCTGTGAATAAATGGTCTGCATTCTCTTCAGCATTTTTGCACACTGGCCAGCGTGAAGGGCCAGCCCATCCTTTCCTTCTTAGATTTTCGTTGGTGAGTATGCTGTTGTGAAGTAGCTGCCAGATAAAAATATCGATTTTTGGAATGGACGGGTAATTCCATATGGCTTTCCACGGGCATGGATTGGGAGGAGCCCAAGGCCGTTCCAGAATAGAAGAATAACCAGCAGAGGCAGAGTATTTGCCAGTGCCAGAGCCCCAGCCCCGTTTGTATTTGGATCTGGTTGAGATGGGCATTTTCCCTTGAAGCATGTCCGTCAGTAATAGCGCTTCCTCCTTAAGCTCCTCCAGGTAATTACCAATGTTCCAGCTTACCCAGGAGTTTTGATCATCATTTCCCCATGAGGAGATATCCCACAGCGTGCATCTATTGTTGATAGAGAGCCAGGCCTGGATGTTCCTCAGCTCGATCAGACTGTTAAGAGACTGATTTCCTAGAATAGAATCGTCCCAAATGTTTATGTTTGCACCATTTCTAGGAATCCAAGTGAGCTTGGCTGTGAAGTAAGGCAAGGCTTTTTTACACAGCAAGAAGATCGGGGAACCAGTCTGTTTTTTGGGAGGCTTTTCAAGGCATCTTTTCCTGTTACCTGTGAAGTATTTTTTGCGGAGGATCTGCTTGCTCCAAGTGTTCTTGCCAGAGATCATGTTCCAGAGGATTTTGCCACCCATAGCTAGATTTTGGGTGGTAACATCTCTGATTTGAAGGCCCCCCTCTAGCCTTGGATTTTTGATCTTGTCCCAGCTGACAAGATGCATCTTCTTTTCATTATTTCATCCCCCATCCCAAAGGAAATACCGGAGCAGCTCTTCAATCTTGTTCGTTATGGTTTTGGGAGCTAACAGAACTGAAAACTGATAAATAGGAAGACTGGTGAGGACAAAATTAATCAAAACAATTTTTCCAGCCTTGTTGAGCCAGGTTACTCCCCAAGCTTGGATTTTGTTTTTGAGCTTGTCTAGTAGGGGCAGCCAGTGGACAACTTTAGGAGAGGCTTTGAAGATGGGGATTCCCAGGTAGGTGAAGGTGTCCCAGTTTAAGACGTCTTCCATGTCAAGAATTCGAGAGATGTTCAGCATTTCGAGAGGGGAGCTGTTCTAGCCATAAATCTTACTTTTGTGGAAGTTTATTTCACTTCCAGAGCTGTTCATAAAGCTGTCAAGTTCTGATTTGAACTTCCTGGCTGTTCTGAGATTGGCCACTCCCAATAATAGAGTGTCATCAGCGAACTGGGCGTGATTTACATCTTTGACCTTGGGAGCTATTCTTATGCCTGAGAGAGCTCTGTTTTGGAGACTTTTATTCAGCTGGTAACTTAGCACAGAAGCCTAGATGACAAAGAGAACTGGAGAGAGGGGGTAGCCTTGCCTTAAGCCTCTTGAGGCTTGAAAGAACTTGGTAGGCCGGCCATTGATCAGCGGGGCAATCCAGGGAGCTGATATGCAGGCTTTAACCCACTGAATAAAATTCTGATTGAACCCAAAATTCCTCATGGCAGCAAAGAGGAAGTCATGCTTGACGCAGTCAAAGGCGCTGGCTAAGTCCAGCTTAACTACCATTCCTTCCTCTTTATTCCTGTAGCTGGTGTGAATGGCTTCTTAGACTATAATTATGTTGTCCAGGATTTGTCTGCCTCAGACAAACCCACCTTGGTTTTCCGGGATCAACTTTGGCAGAATTTTTTTGAGTCTGTTGGCCATTATTTTGGTTGTGATTTTGTAACCAGTGTTGCAAAGGGATATTGGGCGGAACCTATTGAAATTCCTGGCTCCTTTTTCTTTTGGAATGAGAGCCAGGAATGAGGAATTAGTGCTGCCACCTAATTTGGAGCAGAGCTGAGACTTCTTAATCATTCTGTACAAGTCCCTTTTTTTAGGATTATTAATCCTCCCTTGTCCAAATTTGGTCATATGTCTAAATCGGGAGTCATGTCTAAATCGGGAGTCCATCCAGTCTATTTATAGTCATTAGCACCATTGGTTAAACTTGACCTAATTGGGGCACATGTTTCAGTTACCAAAGTGTGGGGAACACTAATTGAGGCTCACTTCCACTTATTGCACTTGATTGCATAAGTTTAGGAGTCTCCTAGATCAATCCCTACAATTTAGGAAGCAACTAGGAGTGCCGAAACCAACCAAGGTCAGTTCACTTCAGTTAATGACTAGTCAAGCCAAGTTAGGAGTCAGTTACATTCAGTTAAATAATGGTTTAATTAATTGCACACATGTGGGGCACTTTTCTCACCTACCACTGTCAGTTAACCATTATTTAATACTAAATGTAACAGTTGGTTGTGTTTTAGAACTCCAATTGTGATTTAGACAAGTCTTGGTTACCTACAGTCAAGTAGAGTCATCAATTTGAACTTCCTCATGTGGATTCAAATTGCTTGTGGCTATTAAAGCCATTTTACATCATTGTAATTATTATCTGGATTACTTTTTTGATTAATGAAAGCATTCACAGCTGCAAGCCTTTTGCACTATTTCATTCTTCAATGGCTGAGTAAATTGTGAGATCTTCTTTGTGAGTTGTGTGTTTGTCTACAGATCTATATGCTCTAATTTAACACCTTTTGATTATGTCCCAACAAAAGACATAGAACCGAGCTGTAAATCCATCCGGCTCGGGAGCTTTGTCCGGGTCCATGCTGAAGAGGGCTTTTTTAATTTCACGAATACTCACCGGATTGTTTAGCAGCTGGTTGTCCTCATCACTGATCAGCTTTGGAATCACTGAGAGAGGGAATGGATTCGGATCCAACGGGTCCAGATTCGGGGCAAAATAAAGCTCTTTGAAGAAGGAATGGGCAGCCTCCTTGATGCCATTGGTGTCCTTTATTATTTGATCTTGCATCTGAATTTCGTTGATGGAGTTGTAGATTTTACGAGCTTGAGCCTGCTTGTGAAAAAAAGAGGTGTTTTTTATCTCCAGATTGAAGCCAGAGCGTTCTTGATTTGACTCTCCAGTAGGTTTCCTCCTCTCTACATGATTTTTGGTACTGCCTTTGGAGATCAGCTTCCTTGTTGAGTAAGACAAGGGTGATAGGGGACTCTTCCATGGCCAGTTGATGCCGCTCCAGAGCTTTCTGGGTTCTTTTGCTTTCATCTATAGGGGATCTTAAATCTTTAGCCCAAGATTTTAGATCAGCTTTTAGCCTTTTTAATTTTCCTTCCCAGACAAAGAAAGGAGACCCATAAATCGGTTCATTCTAGGATTTGTTCACCATGTCAAGGAAGCCATCCTGATCTACCCATAAAGGACTGAACCGGAAGGGGATGGGGCCTAACTGAACTTCAGGGGAGAGGGTGAGCGAGATTGGTTTATGATCGGAGGTGTAATGCGCGTGGATCTTAGAGGAGGCCATGAGTCCAAGGGTGAGGAAGGAAGAGTGAATAAGGAACCGGTCTAGGCGAGCAGCAATGTGGCCTGGCCCAAATCTTTTGTTGGACCAAGTGAACTTTCCTCTGTCAGGGGTGATATCAACAAGGTCCCAGTCCATCATCAAGTCTTCCACCCATTCTCTGGCGGGATCCCGGACTATTGATCCCCCTTTTTTTTCTGCTAGGGCAAGGGTTACATTTAAGTCTCCAGCTACAACTAGATTCTCAGGATTATGCTGGTTTAGGAAGATTTTTCAAGAGTCCCAGCACTCTTTTTTTTCCACAAATGAGACAGGAACATACAGATTAAAGATACTTACAAAGTGACCGGAGTCTTTATGGTACAACTTGGTGAAAAGCCAGTGCGTGGTGCCTTCTTCTTCTACAAGACCAAGCTTTGTGGAGTCCCAGAAAGTTGCCAAGCCTCCCGAGGCTCCTCTAGCGCTCACAGCCCTACCTGGGCCTTTCTTCCAAAACGAGTTCCTAGCTCGAAGGAGGGCTTCCTCCTCCATTTTCGTCTCCTGGATTAGGAGGACTTCCGGCCTCAATGCTCTTACTAAATCCCTTATAGCTTCTTCTTTAAGAGCGGTGCCTAGTCCTCTGCAGTTCCAGGAGACGTATTGCATTATTTACTTGATTGAGGGGGATGGCCCCCTTTCGGGGTTCTCCCAATTTTCAACCCCGATCTGGTGTTCATCAGCTCTGGAATGGTGTGCTGTGATCCTTGAACTACGTCCTTGTAAGACTGTTCTTCCCTTCTTTTCTTCTTAGGCTTCCGTCCCCGCTTTGGTTGGTTTGGAGAGACGGACGGGCTACTTACTTCGGTGTCACCTTCCTCAGAGGAGTCAGCACCTGTTTCCAAGCTCTGGCTGGTGTGTTCCTTTGGCAGACTGGAGGCAGTCCTATGAAGATCGCTTGGGCTAGACCCCCGAGCTTCACCAACTTCTGTACCAAGATCATGGTTTTGGATCTCATTGGAGGTTTCCTGAAGGTTGGGCACTGGATTGCCTTCCTTTGTTGGTTCTTGGATCGTTTTCTCCTTTATTTTGGTGTTGCTAGAGGTTTTCCCTTTCTTCACTTTCTGCCATCCTTCCACATCTTCTTTTCCAGCAGCCAGTTTGGGGCAGTATCTTTGAAAGTGACCATGTTCTTGACATTTCCTGCATTTGAAGGGCAAGTGTTCGTAGTCCAACTTCTGGTAGTGGGTCCAAGATCCTACTATAAGTTTGACTGCCTTAGGTAGGTCGGCTTCAAGATCCACTTCAACACAGATTCTGGCGCAAGAGTATTGACCTTTGTTATCAGCTTTATCAATGAAGTGGCCGATTCTGTTCCCTATTCTCTTCAACGTGTCAAAGTCCCAGCAATGCATTGGGAGATTGGGGAGCCTGACCCACACTGGCACCTCTTTGGGGAGATCGATCGCGGGGTCAAAGTCTGGAGTCCATTTGTTCAGATAGAGGCCTTGCGATCCCATGAAGTAGGGACCATTCCTGAAGACTAAGTCTCTGTCTTCTTCTGATATGAATTCAAACACGAAAAACCCTCTCCCAACGGGGTAGCAGGTTACACCTTGTTTCAGATTGGGTTTCCAATTCCTCTGGATCCAGTCATCTGTGGTCTTGGCAGAGGGCCATAACCCCATGAACTGGCCCATGAGGCCTCTCTTAGCCAGAGCCAAGGCAGTTTTCATTGGTTTTTCTTCAGGTAGAGCAATTTCAGGGATTTCTTCCAGCTTCTTGATGAATTTTGGAATGACCGGGGGCGAGATCTTTTTTCCCTTGCTCTGGAGGAGCCTTCTGAAGGCATCCTCATCCGATATCGAAGGGGGGGGGGGCATCCTCCCCTCCCCCAGGCGCCACCATGCGTCCTCTACGAGCCCTGCTCGAGCCTCAAAGCTGCCCAAGCGCGCGCTGCTCCAGCCTCGCGTGAGCCAAAAAAAAAAAAAAAAACCTCCCCCATCTTCTACCCTTTGTTATACATCTTAGACTTGTTATTATAATATTGCAATGAAAGACTTCATGGAGTCTATCTAGTTGTGTATTTTGCTTGTGGATTGTATACTTAGGAATTATAACCAAGTGAAGTGGTGTTTATGTTGACCCCCGAATATTTATTTATAAATATGAATGGATAATAATTGATTGCTCACATTGCATTGGAACTAAAATTTGTGTTCAATGAAATTGTGTTGGACAATAATATTTTGACAATGTTTTATGTTTTTACATATTTAGATTTTGTGGAGATAAATTACATAATGATAAAATTTAGTTCAATCTCTTTGAGTGGAAATTTTTTTCCATTGAGTCATTATACCTTTACATTTATTTGGTTCAATATAAATGCATAAATAGTGTTGAGGAATCACCCATGTATACTAGTTATGGAGGAATTCTTTATATTTATAAGAAACATGTGGCAGTTGTTTGTAGCTAAGTATGGACATAGATAAAGAACACTCTTATGGAATGTTTTAAGGACCAGATGAAAAATTCCTCCCTCAAGTATCAACAAGCTTTATCATGCTATGACGTTTGGGGAAAATGGTTGTACACAAATAAAATGTTTTCAAGTAAGTATCGTGGTTACTAGTGTAGTGTCCCATATAAAGAAGAATGGAAAGTACCAAAGATTCAGATGGTCAGAATTTGTAGGAATCTAGTCTTTGAATTACCAAAGCTTGGGGAGTCTTTGATGGTATTTCACATAAAACTCTCAGTTTGTGTGGAGTTGGGATAGTTTTTTTCATGATAAACATTATTAATTTTCTATTAAATATGGTATTGGGATTTATACAAATAATAGAGATTTTTTTCTTTCTTTTTGAGTTCTAATGAATTTTCTTGAAGAGCAAGATCTAAGGAACTTGTAGGTACCAGGGGACTCCAAGCTGTTGATGGAATAAGGTAATGAAAACTGTCAAATTATCAATTTGGCTCTAAGACCTATCATTAATAGAGTTAAGTGTCAAATTATCAATTTGGCTCTAGGACCTTTCATTAATAGAGTTTTAGAGGGCAAATCTTGCTTTAATATTATTTCTTTTTTCCATATGTATAAAGAATTTAATCAAAAGACAGTCCCTCTCAGAGGATGCTCTTAATTTGTAGGAAGGTTTTATAATTTACCATGAATTCAGGGCAGATCAAGCCTATACAAATATTTTTTTTTCATTTTATAAGTTAATATTTAGGTTAAAGTTGTAATTCTAATGGGCATGTGTTTTCTTATTGGTAGAAAATGTTTAATGATAGTTAATTAGGGGACTTTTTATTGTTTTGGAATGCCTGTGCTTAATTGGAAGATTATAATATGTTACGAAAGGGGATTTAGAAGACTTATTATGTTTTTGCAAAGAAGATTAAAGACTCAATACTAAATATATATATTCACCCTTGAAATAATAAATATATAGTTTTTTAATTGGTACAAATACAATAAATCCAACATAGATAAAACTCAATAAAATTATTTGAATTTTTTTTAAAATAAATAAATAATAAATTATTGCTTCTAAATACTCTCAAGTTGGGATTTTGCTAACACATTTGAAAGAGATTGTTTTATAAAAATAATTGTTTGGTCATTTATGAAGGTTATGTGACCAAGTTCATATGTCTCAAGTTGGGATTTTGCTAACACATTTGAAAGAGATTGTTTCATAAAAATAATTGTGTGGTCATTTATGAAGGTTATGTAACCAAGTTCATATGTGATGCATTAGTTACAAATATTCAAAAACGCCCTCCATGATTGCGATGATAACTTTTAGTTTTACTTTTACTATCAATACTTATTTGCAATCAATGACTATTTTATCAATTATTGTAATTTATTCATTTGGTGTGATATTTTTTATTGGGTAGGTATTTTTATTTGCAATCAACGACTATTTGATCAATTATTGTAATTTATTCATTTGGTGTGATATTATTTATTAGGTAAGTATAACATTATTTTACTGAGAAAATGCTTATTCATTAGTATGTAAGATTTACCAATGCTTTTATATTATCGAATAATATGGTTAGTATATGAACGACGATAAAATATTAAATAAAAATTAATTGAATATTTAGTATATGTTTTTTTATCATATCAATTGATAAGAGTCAAAATTATCACTTACATTTCTCTCTTTGCAAATGCAACACTTTTAAGAAAAATATTGGAAATAAACTATTAACTATTTTCAATACTAAAAATTTGTTGATTCATATCTTTCAAACATCTAAGCTAGAAGATGTCTTAATGGAATTGAATTTGGGTGGATGTAATGAAATCTATATAGCCCCATCAACGAACCACCATATCTTTGACTATCATTCTTTGTTATAATTCATTGTGTTTAATGATTTCATTAATATTTTCTTTAACTTTTTTATACTTTAAATGCAAATATTAGATCTCCAAAATGTGGATATTGAATTTTGAAAGTGTTAAATAACATAATTTGTGTTTTATATTTTATGTGTGTGAAAGTATTTTATATGGTTAATAAAATTATCTCATCCTTCTTTTTCGGCAGAAAAAAACATACTTTTGTTATTCATGACGAATCAAAAAGTACAAAACTTGTCCAAATAGTCTCAAAATGTATGACTGTTCAAATTACAAGAAATACTGGTACTACCAAAGTAGTCATAAAGTTCTATATTTACAGATAATGGAGCCAAACATGCATAACAAAGCTAGTCAAAAAGACAGAGATAGGCTTCAAGCCTACCAAAACCACCATCAAACATACCAAAAAATTCACAGAGTTTCAAAGTCTTTTGAATCTAGTACTCTAAGATATTGATGGACCCAGTATCAATTGATGTGGTTCCCTTAATTTCTTCCCAGTAAAGGGCACCTTCTTTCCCTTCCAAGGCTAGTTTTGATAAATCATCAGCTAATTGATTTTTCTCCCTATATATGTGTGTGTGTGTGTGTGTGTGTTGAAAGTTAATCTATGTGAAAAAGTTGAGCTTTTTGTGAATTGTATAACACCAAAGCAGAAGTTCAACCACTTTTAAGTTAAAATACCTTTTCACCCACTTAATCGTGACTCTTAAATCACCATAAACCTTTAATGTCACAATTCCAAAAATTGAAGAAATTTTACTCAAACACCACAGAGCAAGCAATTCAGCCTTCATATTAGTACTAGTACCACAATTGAGCTTCAAGTTAAACTTATGAGAGCTATTAAGGAGAATAAGCACACCATCATCCCACAAGCCATCTTTTGTTGCACCATAAAAATATCCAACTGCCCCATAGAACTAGATGTCCTACAAAACCCTAGTCTTTACCCCTACCACTGTTCTTTGTTCGAATTATTTTTCCATAGATAAAATATGAAAACATATAGTGCTTGGATCATGTGGCTCATCTTCAAATATGCTAAAGTTCCTAATAGACCAATCTTTCAAGGAGATGATAGCTGGTATAGTAGGAAAATATCTGCAATTTTTATTCCACTGATAAACACATTGGTCAAAATTTTCACCTTCCCAACTTCGAGAAAAAAAAAAGCATATCATTTTCTAGACTTTGACCGTAAAACTGCAATTTATCAACATATTCTCAACAATTTCTGACTCCATTTTACATAAATTACAGATGCTTTTCCCAAACCAACCTCATTTCATCAAATTGTCCTAAGTTTTCAAACAATTTTGTAGAGATAGCGACATAAAACATTTCATTTTTTAAAATTACAAACTTGACTTGATCATCGCATAGTAATGTGGGAAGTATAACTTGAAAAACATATTGAAAGGGTCAAACATAGATTTTTTTTTATAAAACTAACTATGGATATTACGAACTCAATGTGCTAAATGTAATGATGTTAACATAGGAACACAATGAAACCTAGATGAAAAGATGACTAGTCCTTGAAACAAGACTCCATGAGACTATAGAGGAACACAAGATGTGACTGGGAAAGTTGGTCAAAGGGGTCATATGATGACATGAATGATGAAATGAGGTAAGTATAAGGTGAGATCCTTGACCTAGACACAAGGGTGCTAATTAAATGACTAGATTATAAAATTTAATATATTCGTCTAAATCGTTAAGACCTAATACTTTGGAATCATATCAAGTTGAAGATAACCATTATTAAAGTAGTCTTATTGGAATGTTGGGTGACTCTTGTATTGATTTTGGACTATGTTCTAATCACTGTTGAATTGAAAATTCATAATTGTGACTTACCAATATGTATTTTACTAAAGATCATATGTTGGTTATCTTCTTGCCTTAGAGAAGAGGATAGATGAATAAGTTTAAATTATTACTTGGATTTGTTTTGTTGGTGCTAAATTTTTTTAGTTGCCTATTGTCTGGACATTGTTGTGATACAACTTGTAGTTAATTGGATATCTCATATCCTTGTGGATGACTCAGAGGTGTAGGAACTTTAGTCAGTATTGACTATTCTTGAAAAGTATTACTCAATATACTACATCACATGAAATTACTATTCAATTAAAGAACCTTATTGTAAGGAACATAAAATCGATGGTGGTTGCATATCTAGTTCTTATGGGAGCGATCATTTGATGAAAATATAATAGAATGGGATAAAGACTTGAAAATGAAAAGAAAGTCAAACTGACATTGAAGATACGATATATATATATATA
>LPNX010059350.1:144142-231063 GCA_001517045.1 Pseudotsuga menziesii
CACTATGTATAAATAGCTGTGACAACTCGATACCAAGGTATAATGGCTAGTGTCTCTGTGTAAACTAGCATTGTGTGAATCCTATATGAGGATCTAATATCAACGATAGATATAGTGTCAATACTACAACTAGGGAGGATGCATTGGAAATGTGTAGACACTATCCATGCTTATTCTAAAACTTTGGGATGAAGTTTTTTGAAGTGGGGGTGTATGTAGCAGCATGTTTTTATCATGACTCTTGAGATTAGGATAAGTATTATTTGAGGGAATTTGTTGATTAATGACATGGTTATATGTGGGTTGAGCACTAAAACTATGTATGAACCTATTACTTGCATGAATCTGGCTATGAATGACCTGGACATGTGTGAAACAATTAATTACTGATGAGAAATTACTTAAGAAGAATTATCAGACATATTGATTAAATGATGAGTAAATTCTGATTATGAAAATGATGTCTACATTAGTCAATTGTAAATGCAGTTATATTATGATTTTAATTGTGATTAAAAATCATGTGAAGTTATCAGCAAGGACTTAATGTTGTATAATGTTTTATAGGAATGAATGACTCACAAAAGTTATGTGATATCTAGAATGTACTATGATGGTTTGTCGAGTGTGATAGGAAAAGAAGATACATGAAATGCAAGAAAGCATCAGTATGCAAAGGCTCTAGTTGAGCATACAACTATGGCAGGTGATATCAATCATGTTTATTGTTGGAAGGTAGTTTTGATGAAGATAAGCTACACAACACCAAGGGTGATGTGCAAGATCGAAGATGATGTGCGTGGGAGAAGATGATGTGCAAAGCTAAAGATGGCGTGCAAGGCGGGGAATTCGACAAAAAGTCGGCTTGGTCATGATTTTGTAGCAATTGGTCATTGTTTTGTAGTTTTTGGTCCAAAGTAGTTAGGAAGTTGATCTAAGTGGTCCATTTTGTAAAAGGAGCAAGCCTATAAATAGAGATAGGAATGTAATGTTGGGATACCTAAGTGGGGATATTGATCATCATCTGTTGGAGATCTTTGTATGCTATGATATCTAAGATTTTATGCTGAATGTTGAATTGTGTTCTGCGAAAGACTGAAGTTTGTTTTGTCACAACTATGAAGTTGTTTTGAGACCTTGTTTTTGATGCGAAAGTAATATTGCATGATGTAAGTTGATGGAAATATTGTGTTTTATCTCTTTATGTTTTTCCTATGTTGAATGATTGAATGTGAATGAACCAATACCACAGTATGACTATTCTTTTTGAATGATGTGATGTTTCTGTGTTTTAAATCATGTTATGGTGATCAATCTATTTATGAGTAATTATCTTGCTGCGATCTGAATATGTTAATGCAATATGATGATTGATGGTATGAATCTGTGATGATAAACCCTTGTTTAGCTCTCTGAAGTAATGTTGTGGTAACCAGACAGTAGATGTGCAAAAGGCTCCTTCTCACTGTGAAAACGTGGTTCCTACAGTTCTCCCTTGAACATCTCGGGTGAGACCTCATCTGCCTCGCAGGTGTTGTTGGACAGGGTAAAACCTGTATGGGTCGGTGCTCAAGGAGATTGGTGAGTTAAGGGTGTTGATAGAGAGTGAACCCATGTCGATGGATTTGTGTCAACAAATGGTTCCATTGTCGGGACCATAGTATGAGGAGAAGGAGGATATGTTGTGGCATCCGAAAATACCGGAGGTTCAAGATTGGTTCGACCAGGAAGATCGGGAATTTCCAGCAGAAGAAAATCATAACCCTGCGTTAACAATAGAAGAGTGGTTGGGAAGGTATCTCTATTCTGATCTCCATGAGTAGTTCTTCTTTGAGTTTTTTATCATCTTGTACGACTGGTTAACGCATTTGACCTATCGCAAGACAAATTTTCAAGGAGGCGAACCCACATGTTGGACCCCGGATTTGATCCAGCAGCTGCAGGAGGTAGACAATAGAGCATCAAGGGATATCGAAGTGTGGCTTGACAGCTTCTTGGAAGGATGCATCAGTGGGTTTGCAGTCGACACAAACAAGTCTAATAGCGACGTAGAAATGGAATTCTTCAAAGGACCAAGAGGTAGGTTTCCGTTGTCTTTGCAATTATCGATTAAAATGCTCATATGTGAAAAGGGAATATTGAAGATGAACTCCAATGAGTAGAGCCCTGGTGCACGGAGGTTTTGGGTACCGTGGAGACGAGGTTTGGATGGAATGATACAGGGTAGATGAATGGGAGTTACGATGAGACTATGAGGGAAGTCAAGGAAGGACGTGGTCTTCTGTGAAGTGGGGAAAGGTTTTGACAAGAGAAGAGGTAGAGGACTAAGGAGAGTCTTGTTGCGAATGGAAAAGGAAGCTACAAGAAAAGATCACATGGGATTAAGCGGCCCTACTGTTAGCTGGAATATTTCACCTCCTGCGGACAACAAGGTGTTCCACTGGTCTGAATGGTTCAGATCCAGAACAAATAGAGGATAGAGGTTGAAGACTCTCCCTAGACGTCGTAGATACCTGGAATGTGATGCTTCGATCGTTACCCTGTGTACCTGCAATAAAGCTTCAACACACAAACATATCGAAACTACCAGAATATAATCTACAAATCTATGTTAGGGACTATGGAATATAACAACATACATGTAAAATCAAACAACAACAATATATGTGGGACATAAATCAACTTTCAATAAAGAAATATGAAGAAGTTTACAACCAAGCCTTAGTGTTGACATGCATCTCCATGAAACCAAGCATTCTCATCCCCAAAAGCTTCGACTCTAGCTCTCTATGCTCTCCCAAATGGTCTTGGGCCAAGTAATCAATCCAATAGCATAACAATACCTTAAGAGTTCCCCCCTCAACCATGGCTATGAGCTCATATTTATAAGGCTCAATGGATAGGGTAGGTTGAGAGATTAGTGGGTGAGGTGGTGTCTAAGATCCTAGGATGAGGGATATCGAGCTTAACTGACACACAACAGTAGGGATAAGGGAGGACACGAGGCTTATCATTTAGAAGCCTCAAGAAACTTCTCTTTTTCCCTTTTTACCCAGGGTACCACATTTCTCCTTCAATGACAGAGCGGTTCTGGTAAGAAACACTTATGGACTAGGGGCCATAAGAGGTGGCACCACTTGTGGGAAATAGGAGATAGGCGGTGCAAACAAGGTACCGCTCCTGGACAATAGAGGAAGTGCGGTGCCGGGAATTTTCGTGAAAGATTGACAATTAGCATGGGTTTCCACTCCAAGTGATGGGATTTAGGGCAAGTAGGTATGTCAAAAGTCTTATCACATGTTGGTGACAATATTTTGGTATAAAAGGATGCCCCCCAAAGCATGAGTCTTAGAGGGATACGATAAACGAGAGCTTTGAGAGAACAAGTCGTTGCCATGAGATGAAAATGTTGGCTCGATCGGAGCATGTTGTCAAGTAGGCATCTGTAGTACATCAACATGTTGACTCATAGACACAAGTAACCAAACTCATGGCTGCAGACCAATACAAGGTAGATCCATGAGAGGAATAAAGAAGCATGGCTACTAGAATACAACGTAGATCCATGTGATAGAGGACTCAAACTTGGACATAACTACCAGACATACAATGCAGATCTATGTCATATAGACACAAATTTGAGCATAGCCACAACCATACAAATGTCGATCCATGCTAGATATAAAAAACTCCATCACAACCTGGGGAAAAAGAAATGAGCGCTTTAAACAAATACCCAGGGTCTTCGTCTCGTCTTCCACAAAGTACGATTCTATCCATGTGATTATAATGATCTGAAGTCGAACATGGTAGAAACCACTTGATTATCGGCCAATGATGTGAACCGTTAACAAGTGCGAGGGAGATCACCATTAATGTCAATGATTCCCAAGGTACCCTAGTACAATCTACTGAGTGCGAATAGATGTCCTGATGTCGAACACCCAGTCAATTCTATCGATCAAAGGTCAATGGCGTGAACCTATGTCGAGAGCGAGAAAATCTGTCATTAAGGCATACATATCTCAAGGTACTAAATATTGTTTCTAAGACTATTTACTGGATGATGAGCCGATGTCAACAGGAATATTCTCATCGAATGAGGGCCATGATGAGTCCCACATCGACGACACGAAACTAGGAACATAGTTCTAGAATGATGTAAATATAGTAACCATAGGACCGACTCAAATATACTGACACAAAGACTATGTAGACTGCAGAGGTAAAACTTCTCCAAATCCCCTTGAACATCGAGCGACACGATAAAACGACTTGGCAGGATCACTAGATGGGACAGACACACAATGTGACAGTGGACAATGCATTCTTTTGAAAGACTCAAAGGAGTGACATGACTCATAAAAATGGATCGTCACGGAGATCAGATGAATACCCAATTGGCTGACATGATGTGTAGACAAGTGCCATGTTCAAAGGTAACGACAAACAACTGCCATTATTTGAAAAATGATTCCCTTCCCATTTCCCCCATCATGATTGATGAGTGCCTCTTTTCAGTTTTACAAGTTCAAAGAGGGTAACAAACACTCGATATAGCTTGTCGGAAGACAAGTCCAAACTCATATATTTTACGAACTTGAGAGAGGAGGGGTTTGTTCCCAAAATGGGTCTCTCAATGTTCAATTTAATGAGTCCACTGAAAGAAAACTCGGTATCATTCACGTTTAGAGAGTTTGAACGAATATGGAAGAAGACTCCAAAGGGGTCCTTTTTCGTATGATTTAGTCTCTAAGGCCCGAAAAAGTGTAAAATCATACCTTAGAGAACTCTTCCAATCATGATTGACTGGAGTGTTCCTTTTTCATAAATAGTCTATCCGAACCGAAAAAGAGATAACCTACCATCGGAAAGATGACTCTTCGAATTCTTTAACGAGCGTGAAGAAGACAATATCGCTCGACAATATTTTCATATTTAGGGAGCCTAAAAATATTTTAAAGAGGAATCCATTAGAATTTTTCATGTTTGAATCTAGAGCATGAAAAAGTAATAAACTAAGCTCAAACCAAATTTCATGTTTTAACCAGAGCACAAAAAATGAAAAGTAAGCTCAACACCATCTTATTGTTTTTAACGAGCTTGAAGATCAATTGAAAGAATGCTCAAAGATTGGTTTCATTTTTATGCAAGCTCGAAACCAATGGGTAAACTATGCTTGAAAAATCCCATTAACATGATATACAAAAGTTGGAATCTTGGCCCCAGCATGATCACTAGCGAATCCTGCCCCTAACATGGTTGCTAGGGGCTCGACATGCCCCCCAAGCTTCATTTCGTCTGACAATTCTTCTTCCATACCCAACCTAAAAACCTGGTTACTAATGTGAAAATGTTCACCAGGGGGGTAGGAAGAATGAGAACCAAGCAGGTGAAAAGAAGGTTCAAGTTCTAACACTAAAGGGAAGACTCGGATCAAGGGAAGGGGATCTGTTTCATTTTTACGCAAGCTTGAAACAGAAGGTAACTATGCTTGGAACATGGTTTCATTTTTATGCAAGCTTGAAACCAAAAGGTAAACTATGCTTGAGGAGGTCTATTTCATTTTTTAATGAGCTTGACATAGAATGAGAACTTTGCTCAAAACATGGTTTCATTTTTATGCAAGCTTGAAACCAAAAGGGTAAACTATGCTTAAGGAGTGGTTTTATTTTATAACGAGCTTGAAACCAAAAGTAAACTATGCTCTAAAACCTGCTCCTACCCAACATGATATCCAGAGGTTGGTAGGTTGTCCCCATTACATAAAATCTAGTGGCTTAGCTCCATTATGACTTCCATAGACTAGAACCATGCCCCCCATTTTACCTATGATGGGAAGAAGCTAACTAGAAGGGGAAAGAGTCACAAGAACATGCGACACATTCAGGGAAGTCTGATTACTAGGAGTAATGTGATAGTCAAGTGTAACAAAATAAAGCTGATCAATGGTCACAATCTTCCCATCATGGGGAAAATGCATAACTCTAAAGAGCGTGGACACAATAGCCTTCATGGCATAAACATAATCACGTCCAAGGAGTAGATTAAAATCTAAAGGACCTTGGACCACCATAACATCAATATAGATAGTTTTCCCTCCTGATGTAATAGGAAAATAAGGAAGGGTCCCTAAAGGTGTAGTATGTCTTTGATGAAAGGCCAGTATCAGACTGGTGGCTGGCACAAGCTGAGGAGAACCTAAAGCTTTCCAAGCAGTTGAGGATAGAATACAAACAGAAGCCCCTTCGTCAACAATAGTGCGAAGTATCCTCCTAGCAGTAACATTCACAACTATCTGGAAGGAACACTTGAATGAAGACGAGGCTCTGTTAGGTTCCTCCAATCAAAAAAAATAACCTCACTACTCAGAGACGGTTCTATCGAAATAGACAAAATTTCCTCTTGTCGAGAACAATCAGAATGAAGCATTAAAACTTCACCAGGTTTCAGTTCATTCTCTACTAAAAGAGAAGAACAAGATGAATATTTGGTCAAAGAGACTACTTTAGTCTTAACACTGTCTAATGAAAGAGCAGGATCAGGTGGAAATGACACCGACTCGACCACTTTTACTTCACTCTCCAAAGGAAGAGTGGGATCAACCACAGATAAATCTGAATCAACCACTTGGTCAACCAGTGAGGAATCAAGGGATAACTTACTATCACTTGTTGGAATCACTTGTTGATGATCAGTAATATTTTCCAACCAATGTGAAGCTTCATCCATGCTTGGACAAAGAAAAGTACGATGCATAGCCTTACATATCAAACAAAGATACAAGATTTTACCCTTACGACCTTTTACCAATGGGTCACTGGTTGAGGGAGTATCATCAACATGATGATCAAAGGTTGATGACACAAATGGTTTGGAACTTTTATACCACTCTTCTTATACATGGGAGAGACCGAGACACTCCCAGAGATTCCCAGTGGAGTCACCAGATTTGTTAGCTGGAATATTTCACCTCCCGCGGACAGCAAGGTATTCCACTGGTCTGAATGGTTTAGATCCAGAACAAATAGAGGACAGAGGTTGAAGACTCTCCCTAGACGTCGTAGATACCTGGAATGTGATGCTTCGATCGTTACACTGTGTACCTGCAATAAAGCTTCAACATGCAAACATATCGAAACTTCTAGACTATAATCTACTAATCTATGTTATCGACTAAGGAATCTAACAACATACATGTGAAATCAAACAAAAACAATATATGTGGGATAGAAATCAACTTGCATTAAATAAATATGAATAATTTTACAACCAAGCCTTAGTGTTGACATGCATCTCCATGAAACCAAGCATTCTCATCCCCAAAATCTCTAACTCTAGCTCTCTATGCTCTCCCAAATGGTCTTGGTCCAAGTAATCAATCCAATAGCATAACAATACCTTAAGAGTTCTCCCCTCAACCATGGCTATGAGCTCATATTTATAAGGCTCAATGGATAGGGTAGGTTGAGAGATTAGTGGGTGAGGTGGCCTCTAAGATCCTAGGAAGAAGGATCTCGAGCTCAACTGACCCACTACAATAGGGATAAGGGAGGACATAAGGCTTATCATCTAGAAACCTCAAGAAACTTCTATTTTTCCCTATTTACCCAGGGTACTGTGATTCTCCTTTGATGACAAAGCAGTTCTAGTAAGAAACGCTTATGGACTAGGGGCCATAAGTGGTGGCATCGCTTGTGGGTAACAGGAGATAGGCGGTACAAATAAGGTACTGCTCCTAGACAACAGAGGAAGGGCGGTGCTAGGAATTTTCATGAAAGATTGACAACTATCATGGGTTTCCACTCCAAGTGTTGGGATTCAGGGCAAGTAGGTATGTCAAAAGTCTTATCACATGATGGTGACAAGATTTTGGTATAACAGGATGCCCCCCAAAGCATGAGTCTTAGAGGGATACGATAAATGAGAGCTTTGTGAGAACAAGTCGTCACCATGAGATGAAAATTTTGGCTCGATTGGAGCATGTTGTCAAGCAGGAATCTATATTACATCAGTATGTTGACTCATAGAAACAAGTAACCAAACTCATGGCCGCAGACCAATACAAGGCAGATCCATGAGAGGAATAAACAAGCATGGCTACTAGAATACAGCGTAGATCCATGTGATAGAGGACTCAAACTTGGACATAGCTACCAAACATACAATGTAGATCTATGTCATATAGATGCAAATTTGAGCATAGCCACAACCATACAAATGTGGATCCATGCTAGATATACAAAACTCCATCGTAACCTAGGGAAAAGCGATGAGCGCTTTAAACAAATACCCAGGGTCTTCACCTCATCTTCCACAAAGTACGATTCTATCCATGTGATTACAATGATCTGAAGTCGAACACGGTAGAAACGACTTAATTATCAGTCAATGATGTGAACCGTTAACAAGTGCAAGGGAGATCACCATTAATGTCAATGATTCCCAAGGTACCCTAGTACAATCTACTGAGTGCGAATAGATGTCCTGATGTCGAACACCCATTCGATTCTATAAATCAAAGTTCAATGGTGTGAACCTATGTCAAGAGCGAGAGAATCTGTCATTAAGGCATACAGATCTCAAGGTACTAAATACTGTTTCTAAGACTATTTCCTGGATGATGAGCTAATGTCAACAGGAACAGTCTCATCGAAGGAGGGCCATGATGAGTCCCACATCGACGACATGAAACTCGGAACATAGTTCTGGAATGATGTGAATGTAGTAACCATATGACTGACTCAAATATACTGACACAAAGACTGTGTAGACTACAGAGGTAAAACTTCTTCAAATCCCCTTTGAACATTGGGCAACACGACAAAAGGACTTGCCAGCATGACTAAACGGGACAGACACACAATGCAATAGTAGACAATGCATTCTTTTGAAAGACTCAAAGGAGTGACATGACTCATGAAAGTGGATCATCACAGAGATCAGCTGAATACCCAATTGACTAACATGATGTGCAAACAAGTGCCATGTTCAAAGGTAATGACAAACAACTACCATTATTTACAAGATTATTCCCTTCCCATTTCCCCCATCATCATCGATGAGTACCTCTTTTCAGTTTTACGAGTTCAAAGAGGGTAACAAACACTCGATATAGCTTGTCAAAAGACAAGTCCAGACTCATATATTTTATAAACCTGAGAGAGGAGGGGTTCATTCCCAAGATGGGTCTCTCAATGTTTGATTTAACGAGTCCACTAAAAGAAAACTCGATATCGTTCATGTTTAGAGAGTCTGAACGAATACAGAAGAATACTTCAAAGGGGTCCTTTGTCGTATGATTTAGTCTCTAAGGCCCGAAAAATTATAAAATCATACCTTAGAGAACTCTTCCAGACATGATTGGCTGGAGTGTTCCTTTTTAGTAAATAGTCCTATCTAAACCGAAAAAGAGATACCCTACCATCGGATGGACGAATCTTCAAATACTTTAACGAGCATGAAGAAGGCAAGATCACTCAATGATCTTTTCATATTTAGTGAACCTAAAAAGAGTTTAAAGAGAACTCCATGAGGTTTCTTTACACAATGTCAGATTTTACAATCCTGGAAAGAATCAGAAATGGATTCGATGACTTTTTCATTCTTAAGGAGCCTGAAAAAGAGGTGAAAAGGGGACTCCATGACGCTTCTTTACACAATGTTGAATTTTACGAGCCTGGAAAGAAACTTGAAATGGACTCGGACCTTTAACACTAGATTTTAATGAGCGTGATAAAGTGTCATAATAAACGCTCATCGACCTTTTTCGTTTTATAAAAGTGTGAAAAAGCCATAAACAAACTTTCCAAAGCATCTGACTATAGTTCTCTTATCCTGCAAGCGACTCTGAATAAGTGTTAAATGCATTTATAACTAGTATTTAGGGATTACGAAAGATAAACTTTGACTAAAATATTATTTTATATCTAAATTATAGTATGTCAGACCCAAAAATGCCTATATAAGTCATGTAAATAGTAAAAAACCAAATCATTTCTCTATTTAAATTATAGTATGTCAGACCCAAAAATGCCTATATAAGTCATGTGAATAGTAAAAAACCAAATCATTTCTCTATTTACCTATAGCAGAGAGCACTTGGAGCATTTTCTTAGCCAGATCTTCAGTAGCTGATACCGGGAGTTTCCACCGTCCGTTTTCAGCATCGTCAGTTGCAGGTAACAACTAAGACCCTTCTCTTTCATTTCATAGCATTTATTTTGAGATTTGTTGGGGTTTTTGGCTTAGATGGCAAGCCCTAAAACCTTAAAAGTGGGCACCACGGCTACCCCTTGCAGGATACGTGGTACTACCTGAGAACTGCACCAATAACACAGTGGACAGGCGGTGCCACTGCCTGTCTCCAATAGTACATAGGCAGTGCCAGCCGTGGAGAATTTAAACTGATAGTATAAGCAAAATAAATTCATTCCTTTGATTTTTAATTATTTAAGGATGATTCTAATGCATACCATTATTATTTTTGGCAAGTCTAGGTTGCTCAAAACATGGTGATATGGAAAGAAAGAATACATGACAATGAGGATGCTACTGCTGAAAGAAATGCGGGTTGTATTGCCGCATTAAGGGACTGTGGGATCCTAAAGTTCTTCTGGACCCCAAGCTTGGTGTCACATGAGCGGTTACTGGAACACATACTGCAGATGCGGAATCCAGAGCAGCAGTATTTTGAGGTGAGGGCCCATATCCTTATGGTGGAAGTAGAGGACATCTACTTCTTGATAGGTCGCTCGAGACGGGGTGCCCCCATCTCACTGACAGGATCCTGTGGAGGGGATATTGCCACTCAAGAGCTTATAGATCGTCACTGTGCACTAGGGATAGGTACATCAGGGAAGAAGATCCCCATCAAAGTAGTGACGGATAGGGCCCTATGGACCATCCTATTTACCATGCAGAGGGTGGTCGGGAGTCAGGGTGTGCACCAAGCTTCTAGGGCACACATGTTGTATGCCATAGAGTCCATGGCACCCACGGTGTTCAACTGGGCAGAAGCCATGCTTCCAATCTTCAAGGATCAGCTGACTAAGTTTCGATAGGGAGAGATAAATCAGTTTGGATTTCATTCCATTTTATCTTGCTTCTTCTTCAAGGGGGTTCCATAGATGAGACCTTAGGTGGTCTTTCGAATTCTAAGAGCACGAGACCCCCATATGCTGAGGTGGGTCCAGGTCATGGCTCGCACAGGAGCGGATAGGGGAAGGGTGAAGTTCGATGATCCATTCTTCAGATGGCTACGAGATCATATCCTCATGGTTGAGGATTATGCTTACGCAGGAACAGACTTCACCGGAGATCCTGACCTACCACTCCCACGTGGAGAACAGTGGGGTGACATCGGTAAGAAGCAAGAAACCCTAAAATGGATGACAATGTTTTTATGTTTTTTAATGTTTTGTATTTTTTACGTTAAGTGACGAGACCTATATATTCCACCGTAAGGATATGGGCCCCAACCTTGAAATACTACTGCTCTGGATTCCACATTTGCAGTATGTGTTCCAGTGACCTCTCATGTGACACCATGCTTGGGGTCCAGAAGAACTTCAGGAGCCCACAGTCCCGTAATGCGGAAATACAACCCACATTTCATTCAGTAGGAGCATCCTCATTGTCATGTGTTCTTTGTTTCCATATCACCATGTTTTGAGCAACCTAGACCTACCAAAAACAATAATGGTATGCATTAGAATCATCCTTTAATCATTAAAAATCAAAGGAATGAATTTATTTTGCTTATACTATCAGTTTCAATTCTCCGCGGCCAGCACCGCCTGTGCACCATTGGAGATAGGCGGTGGCACCGCCTGTCCACTGTGTTATTGGCGTGGTTCTTGGGTAGTACCATGTATCCCGCAAGGGGTAGCCGCAGTGCCCACTTTTAAGGTTTTAGGGCTTGCCATCTGAGCCCAAAACCAGATCAAATCTAAAAACAAATGCTATGAAATGAAAGAGAAGGGTCTTAGATGTTACCTGCAACTGACGATGCTAAAAATGGACGGTGGAAAATCCTGGTATCAGCTACTAAATATCTGGCTAAGAAAATGCTTCAAGTGCTCTCTGCTATAGGTAAATAGTTAAATGATTTGGTTTTTTACTATTTACATGACTTACATAGGCATTTTTGGGTCTAACATACTATAGTTTTGATATAAAATCATATTTTAGTCAAAGTTTATCTGTCGTAATCCCTTAATGCTAGTTATAAATGCATTTAACACTTGTTTCAGAGTCGCTTGCAGGATAAGAGAACTATAGTAAGAAGCTTTGGAAAGTTTGTTTATGGCTTTTTCACACTTTCATAAAACAGAAAAGGTTGATGAGAATTTATTACGACACTTTGTCACACTCATTAAAATCTAGTATCAAAGGTCCAAGTCCATTTCAAGTTTCTTTCCAGGCTCATAAAATTCAACATTGTGTAAACAAGCATCATGGAGTCCCCTTTTCACCTCTTTTTCAAGCTCCTTAAAAACAAAAAAGCCGTCAAGTCCATTTCCAATTCTTTCCAGGCTTGTAAAATATGACATTGTGTAAAGAAACCTCATGGAGTTCTCTTTAAACTCTTTTCAAGCTCCCTAAATACGAAAAGATCATCGAGCGATCTTGTCTTCTTCACGCTCATTAAAGTATTTGAAGAGTCATCCATCCGACAGTAGGTTATCTCTTTTTCAATTCAGATAGGACTATTTTCGAAAAAGGAACACTCTAGCCAATCATGACTGGAAGAGTTCTCTAAGGTATGATTTTACACTTTTTCGGCCCTTAGAGACTAAATCATACGAAAAAGGACCCCTTTGGAGTCTTCTTCCGTATTCGTTCAGACTCTCTAAACATGAACGATGCCGAGTTTTCTTTCAGTGGAATCATTAAATCAAACATTGAGAGACCCATTTTGGGAACGAACTCCTCCTCTCTCAAGTTCGTAAAATATATGAGTTTGGACTTGTCTTCCGACAAGCTATATCGAGTGTTTGTTACCCTCTTTGAACTCGTAAAACCGAAAAGAGGCACTCATCAATCATGATGGGGGGAATGGGAAGGGAATCATTTTTGAAAATAATGGCAGTTGTTTGTCGTTACCTTTGAACATGGCACTTTTCTGCACATCATGTCAGTCAATTGGGTATTCAGCTAATCTCTATGACGATCCACTTTCATGAGTCATGTCACTCCTTTGAGTCTTTCAAAGGAATGCATTGTCCACTGTCGCATTGTGTGTTTGTCCCATCTAGTCATGCTGCCAAGTCATTTTGTCATGCCACCCGATGTTCAAAGGAGATTCTCAACCTCTTAAACTCTTGTTTACGAAACCAGAGATTATTTACACTTAAACTTCTCCTATTCCAGATTTGTTAGCTGGAATATTTCACCTCCTACGGACAGCAAGGTGTTCTACTGGTCTGAATGGTTCAAATCCAGAACAAATAGAGGACAGAGGTTGAACACTCTCCCTAGACGTCGTAGATACCTGGAATGTGATGGTTCGATCGTTACCCTGTGTACCTGCAATAAATATTCAACACACAAACATATAGAAACTACCAGAATATAGTCTACTAATCTATGTTAGGGACTAAGGAATCTAACAACATACATGTGAAATCAAAAAACAACAATATATGTGGAACATAAATCAACTTGCATTAAATAAATATGAAGAAGTTTACAACCATGCCTTAGTGTTGACATGCATCTCCATGAAACCAAGCATTCTCATCCCCAAAAGCTCCGACTCTAGCTCTCTATGCTCTCCCAAATGGTCTTGGGCCAAGTAATCAATCCAACAGTATAAAAATACCTTAAGAGTTCTCCCATGAACCATGGCTATGAGCTCATTTTTATAAGGCTTAATATATAGGGTAGGTTGAGAGATTAGTGGGTAAGGTGACTTCTAAGATCCTAGGATGAGGGATCTCGAGCTCAACTGACCCACAACAGTAGGGATAAGGGAGGACATGAGGCTTATCATCTAGAAGCCTCGAGAAACTTCTCTTTTTCCCTTTTTACCCAGGGTACCACATTTCTCCTTCAATGACAAAGCGGTTCTGGTAAGAAATGCTCATGGACTAGGGGCCATAAGCGGTGGCACCGCTTGTGGGCAACATGAGATATGTGGTGCGAACAAGGTACCGCTCCTGGACAACAGAGGAAGCACAGTGCTGGGAATTTTCATGAAAGATTGACAATTAGCATGGATTTGCACTCCAAGTGCTGGGATTCAGAGCAAGTAGGTATGTCAAAAGTCTTATCACATGATGGTGACAGGATTTTGGTATAATAGGATGCCCCCCAAAGCATGAGTCTTAGAGGGATACGATAAATGAGAGCTTTGAGAGAACAAGTTGTCGCCATGAGATGAAAATGTTGGCTCAATCAGAGCATGTTGTCAAGTAGGCATCTGTAGTACATCAATATGTTGACTCATAGACACAAGTAACCAAACTCATGGCTGCAGACCAATACAAGGCAGATCCATGAGAGGAATAAACAAGCATGGCTGCTAGAATACATCGTAGATCCATGTGATAGAGGACTCAAACTTGGACATAGCTACCAGACATACAATGTAGATCTATGTCATACAGACGCAAATTTGAACATAGCCACGACCATACAAATGGGATCCATGCTAGATATAAAAAACTCCATCGCAACCTAGGGAAAAAGCAATGAGCGCTTTAAACAAATACCCAGGGTCTTCGTCTCGTCTTCCACAAAGTATGATTCTATCCATGTGATTATAATGATATAAAGTTGAACATGGTAGAAACCACTTGATTACTGGCCAATGATGTGAACCATTAACAAGTACGAGGGAGATCACCATTAATGTCAATGATTCCTAAGGTACCCTAGTACAATCTACTGAGTGCGAATAGATGTCCTGATGTCAAACACCCGGTCGATTCTATCATTCAAAGGTCAATGATGTGAACCTATGTCAAGAGTGAGAGAATCTATCATTAAGGCATATAGATCTCAAGGTACTAAATATTGTTTCTAAGACTATTTCCTGGATGATGAGCTGATGTCGACAGGAATAGTCTCGTCGAAGGAGGGCCATGATGAGTCCCACATCAACAACATGAAACTCAGAACATAGTTCTGGAATGATGTGAATGTAGTAACCATATGACTGACTCAAAGATACTGACACAAATACTGTGTAGACTGCAGAGGTAAAACTTCTTCAAATCCCCTTTGAACATTGGGCGGCACCACAAAAAGACTTGGCAACATGACTAAATGGGACAGACACACAATGGGATAGTGGATAATGCATTCTTTTGAAAGACTCAAAAGGAGTGACATGACTCATGAAAGTGGATCATCACAGAGATCAGCTGAATACCCAATTGACTGGCATGATGTGCAGACAAGTGCCATGTTCAAAGGTAACAAAAAACAACTACCATTATTTACAAGATGATTCCCTTCCCATTTCCCCCATCATGATCGATAAGTGCCTCTTTTCAGTTTTACGAGTTCAAATAGGGTAACAAACACTTGATATAGCTTGTTGAAAGACAAGTCCAGACTCATATATTTTATGAACCTAAGAGAGGAGGGGTTCGTTCACAAAATGGGTCTCTCAATGTTTGATTTAATGAGTCCACCGAAAGAAAAATCGGTATCGTTCATGTTTAGAGAGTCTAAACGAATACAGAAGAAGACTCCGAAGGGGTCCTTTTCGTATGATTTAGTCTCTAAGGCCCGAAAAAATGTAAAATCATACCTTAGAAAACTCTTCCAGTCATGATTAGCTGGAGTGTTCCTTTTTCATAAATAGTCCTATCCGAACTGAAAAAGAGATAACCTACCATCGGATGGATGGCTCTTCAAATAATTTAACGAGTGTGAAGAAGACAAGATCACTCGACGATCTTTTTGTATTTAGGGAGCCTGAAAAGAGTTTAAAGAGAACTCCATGAGGTTTCTTTACACAATGTCATATTTTACGAGCCTGGAAAGAATAAAAAATGGACTCGATGAATTTTTCATTTTTATGGAGCTTGAGAAAGAGGTGAAAAGGGGACTCCATGACGCTTCTTTACCCAATGTTGATTTTTACGAGCCTAGAAAGAAACTTGAAATGGACTCGGACCTTTGATACTAGATTTTAACGAGCGTGACAAAGTGTCATAATAAATGCTCATCGACCTTTTCTGTTTTATGAAAGTGTGAAAAATCCATAAACAAACTTTCCAAAGCTTCTTACTATAGTTCTCTTATCTTGCAAGCGACTCTGAAGCAAGTGTTAAATGCATTTATAACTAGCATTAAGGGATTACGACAGATAAATTTTGACTAAAATATGATTTTATATCAAAACTATAGTATGTCAGACCCAAAAATGCCTATATAAGTCATGTAAATAGTAAAAAACCAAATCATTTCACTATTTACCTATAGCAGAGAGCACTTGGAGCATTTTCTTAGCCATATCTTCAGCAGCTAATAGCAGGAGTTTCCACCATCTGTTTTCAGCATTGTCAGTTGCAGGTAACAGCTAAGACCCTTCTCTTTCATTTCATAGCATTTATTTTGAGATTTTTTGGGGTTTTGGGCTCAGATGGAAATCCCTAAAACCTTAAAAGAGGGCACCATGGCTACCCCTTACGGGATACGCGGTACTACTTGAGAACCGCACCAATAACACAATGGACAGGTGGTGCCACCGCCTGTCTCCAATGATGCACAGGCAGTGTTTGCCATGGAGAATTTAAACTGATAGTATAAGCAAAATAAATTTATTCCTTGGATTTCTAATGATTTAAGGATGATTCTAATGCATACCATTATTGTTTTTGGCAGGTCTAGGTTGCTCAAAACATGGTGATATGGAAAGAAAGAACGCATGACAATGAGGATGCTGCTGCTAAAAGAAATGCGGGTTGTATTGCCACATTACGAGACTGTGGGCTCCTGAAGTTCTTCTGGACCCTAAGCATGGTGTCACATGAGTGGTTACTGGAACACATACTATAGAGGTGGAATCCAGAGCATTAGTATTTCGAGGTGGGGGCCCATATCCTTATGGTGGAAGTAGAGGACATCTACTTCTTGACAGGTCTCTCAAGACGAGGTGCCCTCATCTCACTAACAGGATCCCGTGGAGGGGATATTACCACTCGAGATCTTATAGATTGTCATTGTGCACCAGGGACAGGTACATCAGAGAATAATATCCCCATCAATGTAGTGATGGATAGGGCCCTACAGACCATCCTATTTACCATGCAAAGGGTGGCCGGGAGTCAGGGTGTGCGCCAAGATTCTAGGGCACACATGTTGTACGCCATAGGGGCCATGGTACTCACGGTGTTCAACTGGGTGGAAGCCATGCTTCCAATCTTTAAAGATTAGTTGACTAAGTGTTGGCAGGGAGAGCTAAAGAAGTTTGGCTTTGGTTCCATTTTAGCCTGCTTCTTCTTCGAGCAGGTTCCACAGATGAGACCTCAGGTGGTCTTCCGGAGTCTGAGAGCACGGGACCCCCATATGCTGAGGTGGGTCCAGGTCATGGCTCGCACAGGAGCGGGTAGGGGAAGGGTGAAGTTCAGTGATTCATTCTTCATATGGCTATGAGATCAAATCCTCACAGTTGAGGATTATGCTTACGTAGGTACGGACTTCACCAGAGATCCTGACCTACCAATCCCACCTGGCAGACAGTGGGGTGACATCGGTAAGAAGCAAGAAACCCTAAAATGGATGAAATTTTTTTTTTATGTTTTTTAATGTTTTTTATTTTTTATGTTAAGTGATGAGACCTATATATTCTAGTCATGCAAATGTGGGAGTATTGTGACCTGGACGAGCATCTCCATTGGATAGGCGAGCTGGAGCCCGCTTTGTACCACAGGGTGATGATATCACCAGGGAGCTGGAGGAAAACCCAGAGAGGTTGAACTTGGATATCCTAGATGCTAACATAGATGTCCTCCAGATGAGATATCAGAGATCCATAGTGGGAGTACTAGGTCGATTCAATAGGTTTCTACGTAGAGTAGCTCAAGCAGTGATGTGCTATCACGAGCACCACTGGTGTATGAGATATGTACTGAAAGCTGACAGCTTCAGGATTTTGTATAATGATTTTTCCTGAAATCCTACGTGCTTCAGATGAGGTCTTGGGACCTATTTTTTGTAAAAATTTTCATATATATATATATATATATATAGACAGACTTTTACAAGGTATTTATATGTTTCAAATGGAAAATGCATTTTCTATGAGTTTTATGTGTCTTTGAATGTTTATTTACAATGTATAATGTTTGATTTGATGTCATGAATGTGAAATATACCAAGCTAGGATGTAATTAGCCAATGAGTCAGCCACTACATTATGTTCCCTAGGGATATGCCTATAAGTAATAGTTTCAAATGATCTTTCTAGTAAACGCACTCTCCGGAAAAGGCAAAGGAGCACCGGGTTTCTAATGGTGTAGACATGGTTTAAATGGCAAACCATGAGCTGTGAGTCCATCAAGACTACTAGATCATGAACATCCTGGGAGGCAGCTTCAGTCAGAATACCGATGACCGCTTCATTCTCGGTGATGTTATTAGTAGTGGGACCTATACAAACTGCTCCTGAATTAACCAAATATTCAGCTAGGGAATATAGGACCCAAGCAGTCGAGGTGAGATTCAAGGTGTGGTGGAAAGCACCATCAGCCAAGCCGTAGAAAGCCATATGCATGACCAAAACATGGTATAAACAGATGCGGACACTAAACTCAAAACCATATTGAAAATACTAAAAGCACACTGAAATTCAATCAATATACATATGTACAAGATACTATCCAAGAAAGACCTAGGCATAGTACCTTTTCAAGTATAACCCATTGCGAGGTTTCCCCAAAGGGATTCCATCATAATCAACGAGCTCGTAAGCTCCTTTCTCTAACACCTTAGAAATAACGAAAGGTCCGTACCACATGGATTCGAATTTACCCTTCCCTAGTTTGTCATATCCCTGATCATAAGTTAATATTAGGTCACCCTTGTTAAAGACACGAGGTTGGATGGATTTATCGTACTGTGCCTTGATGCATTTCTTATGTGCCTCATTAGCCAAGGTAGCATCTCTCTGAGTCTCATCAAGGTTACTCAAGTACAAAAATCTTTCTTCCTCTATGAAAGTGTATGGGAGAAGTTCAATGACTAGTTGTAAGGATGGAATCTGACATTGGATCAACAAGACATCCTCGAGTCCATAGACAAGCTGGAATGGCGTGAAACCAGTAGCTGTTTTCACAGAATTCTGATAATCCCAAAGAGAGAAGAAAAGAACGTGGTGCCAATTGGATTTATGATCTCCAACCATCTGACGAAGCATAGTTTTCAAAACTTTGTTAATGGCATCTACCTGACCATTAGTTTGCGGATAAAACGACGTAGAGTTTTCATGGAAAAAACCTAGCTTGGCATTCAGTTCCTCCATCATTTGATTATGGAAATGGGATCTGTGATCAGTAACGATAGACTGCGGAACTCCAAATCTAGCTATGAAATGATTGAATAAGAAGAGATTGGTAGTCTTACCATCTTTTGCATATGTAGGCATGGCCTCAGCCCATTTTCTGAAATAATCAACGGCTACGATGATGTAACCATGCCCCCCGTTTGAGGTAGGCTTACAATGCATGAAGTCAATCCCCCATTTGGAGAATGGGCCAACGACAATGACGGGGTGTAGCGGAGCAGGATGGGTGCGCTTTTTAGGATAAAAATGTTGACAAGGTGGGAATTTCTTAACAACCTCATGATAGTATTTGAAGATAGAAGGCCAGAAATAGCCAGCGCGAAGGATTTTCTGGGCTATAGCCATCCCAAATAAATGACCGCCACATGCTCCAGAGTGGCAATCATTCAACACATGTTTAGCCTCCTCATGAGAGAGGCATTATTGGAGAATAGAGTCAATCCCACGTCTATACAAGGTATCATTCAAGATAAGATAGTATTTCACGTGGTGACAGATACGGTGGCGATCATTGCAAGATAAATGCAGCTGAAATCGTTGTGTTTGGAGATAAATCAGCAAATCTCCATACCAAGGATTAGTTGTGCTAATCAGGAACAGGAATTCATCCGAAAATGAATCACTGGGCTCAGATTCTGTTGTAGCACGAGGAAGATCACACATAAGCTCTGCAAAGACCAAGGATTTCTTTGATGTGGCCTTGGCAAACTCTAGATCAAACTCTTGAAGGATAACGATCCAGCGGGATTACTTGTCCCCGAGCACCTGACGAGTCAGGATGTAATACATCGGGTTCTGGTCTACCAATATGGTGGTAGTGTGAAGCAAAATGTAGTGATGAAACTTTTGTACACCAATGACCATAGCCAATGCTAACTTCTCCACATGTGAATAATGGGTTTTGGAATCCATAAGATTCTTACTAGCGTAATAAATCACGTGCTCCTAACCGTGGAGATTGTCCTGCACTAAAACCATAGCGATGGTAGTAGCGGAGGCAGCAATATACAAGAGAAAGTCCTTTGAATAATCCGGGGGGTGTATCACAGGTGAATGAGTCAAAGTGTGCTTAAGATTATCAAAGGTGCATTGGGCCTGGTCATCCCAGAAGAATGGAGTGTTCTTCTTAAGGAGACACATATAACCATGCGTTTTCTCTGCGAAATTGCACACAAAACAGCGGAGAAATTTTTCCTTCCCTTGCAAACTTTGGAGTTCTAGGAGATTAGTTGGGGCTAGTAGATCTAAAATAGCGGCAATCTTCAAAGGATCGATCTAGATGCCATCTTTGTATACCACAAATCCTAGCAGATGTCCTGTCTCAACGCAAAAAACACATTTATGCGGATTGAGTCATATATTATAATGACGGCATCTCATGAATATGTATCTAAGATGACCAGGGTGGTCCTCCCATCGTTGTGAATGAGTAGGGAGGTCGTCAATGTATGGTTCAACAATATGTTTAATATTTTGAAACGCATAGGACATCGCACGCTGGAACGTGGCTCCAGTATTTTTCAACCCGAAAGGTAACTTTGTATATGCAAAGGTTCCCCATGGGAAAATGAATGCCGTCTTATGCTGATTGGAGGGTAATATCTCAATCTGATTATAGCCAGAGAAGCCATCCATGAATGAAAAGATGACACTTCCAGCACAGTTGTCGATAATCTGATCGATGTGCAGAGTCGAAAAGTTATCCTTGGGACACGCTTTATTCAAATCCCTAAAATCGATATAGACTCTAATGGTGCCCTACTTTTTATTGACAGGGACAACGTTCGAACCCCATTCCGTCAGGGGTACAGGATAAATAAACCCAGCTTTGAGAAGTTTCTCATTTTCAGCTTTAATAGCTATGGCCTTCCAAGGATGGACCTGCCTAAGTTTCTACTTGACAGGTTTAATCGTGGGATATGTTTTAATCTCATGGACCATAATGGATGGGTCAATCCCCAACATCTCTTCATAGGACCAGGAAAAAAAATCACGGAATTCCTTAAAAAGTCCCTTATCTACTTCAGATTCATCTGCCGAGTAGTTCTTCCCAACATGAACATGCTCGATAACATCAGGCTTGGCTGATATGTCAATCGGGTTCGTTTGAGTAATGTTGCAAAGTTTTCCTTCAGAATCTGTATCTTGCAACAATATATGACTTTGGGGAGCGTTGACAATATCAGTAGGAAACAAGGATGCAAAATCATGGCTAATCGAACTGGTGTTGGGGAGGAACATGGATCTATGATGGTGATCCTCCCAAATGGGATCATCTGTATTCATGATCTCCATAATGGACTCATCGGAAGGGAAAGTCTCAAAGAGATAATCTAGAACAGGAAGAGAAGGTTCTAACCAGTACGGTAAATGGTAAGGATCCGAAGCCACTAGATGAAGGTCATCAGTGTGATTATCGAAAAAGGTTTGAATGGTGTCATACATAGCTTCATGTGGACTCAACAAGGTGGACTCGGCAACATGTTTTCCGTTAGGCTCATAATCAAATGAGGCGATCATATGGACTGTCGCGATATCCGTGCTAGAAGGAGTGGATGGAAAAATCCCCATAAGGGATGAATCCTTCAACATGCCTACCCCAATTGACTGGTAAGGAGGAGGGGACTGGCCTAACATGGGGATGTTATTAGCCATGGAGGTAGTAACATCCGGCGTACTGAAATCAAGCTGATCAATAATAAAAATTCTCCCTAGATGTGGGAATTGGACTATTTGGAATACTGTTGGGGCAACATCATTCATGGCATAGAACCAATTCCTTTCTAGAAGGAGGTTGTAATCTAAAGGGTCATATACCACTTCTACTTGGATGGAAATAGTTTTTCCCCCCAACTCGACTGCTAGGGATGATATGAGACCATGGGGTTGGAAACCCCGTTCGTCAAAGGCTTTAAGGGTCGTGGGTGATGTGACAAGCTTGGGAGAGCCGAGAGACTTCCAACAAGTCAGAGACAACACCGAGGTCGAAGCTCCTTCATCTAGTACCGTTCGAAAGAATTTCTTTCCCACTACTTTCGTAATGATCTAAAAATCAAGTTTATGCGGTAATCTAGGCTTGTAGTTCTCAACATTGAAATGAATCAAGTTAGTGTTATCCGAGTCTAAAGCTCCTAATGCTGTCAACAAGTTCTTGCGCTGTGTAGGGCAACTTTGGAGTACCTCTAAGGTAGACATCGCACAAGGTTCCTGAGTGAGATCTTTAACTACATTATAAAATTGAGCAGCTCAGGCGTTTGGATTAAAGACAACCTTCTGAAGAGTACTCTTAGGTGGGTGCAAAATCATGTCGAGAGTAGGCTTCTCGATAGATAAGGGGACAGTAGACGAGGATTCCAGAGAACTGGTAGAGGGAACTTTCCCTGAAGATGATTGATCTTCTTTCTTATCTACGGGTTTGTCATAATTCTGAATTCGAGTTTGCAGATTGATGGTATCTAAGGACATCATGTGAATTTCCTCTGATGAACTAGAGTTACCCTAATTAGACATGTGGTCTATTAGTTGTTGTTGAGAAGGAAAAGGATCCATAAGTACTGCGGGTGCAAGATTGGACTTCAGAAACTGGGAGATTTCATCCCGACGAGGACACTCCTTTGAAAAATGGTCACCACCACATAGTAGACAGGGATATTTTTCCTTCCTTTTCCCTTTGTCGTTATCACTGTTGGTTGGTTGTGGAGTCTCCTGTTGGTTTCCAGGTTTTTTATTTCGATTTTTACCTTTCTTCTTATTATTACCTGAGTTTTGAGTACTTTGAATAGAATTGACCTCAGTGAAAACCTTAGGATTTGAAGGAGTAGGGGTGGTAGTTTGGGTTTTCTTGGAAGGTTTCACTGTGGACGGGGACTGGATTGAACCAACAATCCCATCAAATAGTACTTCTTCTGGTGGCTTGGCAGGATCGGTGCTAGGGAGAGGAGCTTGAGGAATCAGGTCATAAAGAGTTCCAGACTGGGAATATACCAAGTCTAGGTACTGAGCTCGACTAATAGCCTGCTCTTCGGTGACGGCACCACCCATAGCCACATCTCGGGCAATAGGAGGAAAAAAGGATTTAGTGAACCAATCAGCTAGTAACTGATCCGAAATGGGGGCCTTAATAAGCCTTCTCCGCCTTCTCCACTCATGAATATGATCATAAATGTAGGTGGAGGTGTTCTGTCACAGAGAGGTTAAAAGATCAGTGCCAGTTTCATAATGAATAGGGAGTTGAAAGTGTGTAAGAAACACGGTTTCCAATGAGCCAAAATCCACAAACGAATGTTGTGGGAGTTCAATGTACCACTTCGCGGCTGTACAGCTCAAAGTTCATTGAAAGAGTTGTAACCAAACGGAATCATCCATGAGGGAGTTGGAAGAACACCACAAATGAAATGTCATAATATGGTTCTTCAAATCATCTCCCTGCTTCCCATCGAGTTTCAGGATATCCGATGGTAACTTTACCGGAATGGGAGGCCATGAGGGATTGAGTCGAATGGGGTCATTAATCAACTTGGAAAAATCAAGCAAGTCCAAAGTTGCTAGGAAAGGTAACTGTCATTTGGGTTGCACATACTGGTAATATTGATATGGCATATAATTACCAGTAGGACCATAACTTGACTAAAAAACAGGTTGTTGTGACAAAGAACTACCAGAAAATCTGCCCATAGGGGGTTGATTTCCGAGATCAGGATCGCTTGGACCACTAGGGCCTCCAGGAGGACCACCAGGGCCACCGGGACCACCAGGACCACCAGGACCACTAGGACCACCAGGAATACCAGGACTACTAGGAGGTAGACCACCAGACCCTCCAGAGCCACCGGGAGGTAAACCTCCAGAGCCTCCAGAACCACTAGGGAGAGGGCCACCAGACCCTCCAGAGCCATAAGGAGGAAAGCTACCAGGCCCCCCAGGAAAACTAGGACCACTAGGACCATAAGGAGGAAAGTTTCCATATCCTCCGAGACCATTAGGCCCCTCAAGGGGAGGACCTCCGTAAGGTGGTCCTCTGGCACTCCCCGCAGTATGTATAGGTATCCCCCCCATAACTGGCATGTAAGACCAGTTGGGTTGCCCCCATGGCATAGAAGTGTTATTAGAGTATGGAATTATAGCATAAGGAATTTCTGTAGGATTGGGTGGATGATTACCTTCAGGTATTTTATAACCATAACCTCCAGAAGACTGAACAATTATAGGTTGTGCCCCCGAGGGCTTACCTGAACTGGATGGGGGATTCACCACATTAGTATGGGTGGGAGGGACATAAATTGTATATGGTTCTATGCTAGAGGTCTACCCTTGACTAGGTACAATTCTAGTGTCAGATAACGTAGGTCATGCTGAGGGTTTCCCCTCAGCACTAGAAGGTACTGATGAAACGAGAATTGAAGGTTGAGCCCCAGGTGCAAAATACCTAGGAGGATTAGGAACAGACATAACATGAGAGGTGATAGGGGTGGTAATTTGACCTGGGTTGTGTGATGTTACTGCACGATCTATAATTGGTTCTACGGGTCTCATAGATTAGGCAAGTGAATGATATCCCACAGGAACAGATGTGGAACGTGATGGTGTTGGTCCTAATAGTTCATCTATCTACTTGTCAATCTCTTGTGCACGGAGAATGGCAGCATGGTATTGCCTACATTCTTCTTCATCTTCAGAAGAGTTTAAACGGGTGCCAAATGAGGCAATGGCCTATCCTATAGAGGTATCCCAAAATGGAGCATTGGGACCATAATCTGGACGGGTTGTATCGTCAACATGACCTTCCATGGGAGAATGGAATGATGTATTTCCCCTAGAAGGTTGTTGGACCAAGGGAGGCGAGTGTGAAGAATATGGTACTCCACTTTCCGCAACCACATTATCTCCCACTCGGGAGGTGGTAGCAACTCCTTGGTCGATAGCTTCCATTGGATTTTCTCCTGAACCAGGAGTAAAATCAGGTGGCAAGCCCCGTAATCTTCTGGATTGTCTTAACTCAGCCAGTTTGTACAGTTCCTATCTAACCTATGGTCTAAAAATCTAGAAAACACACCAAAAAACTTCCCTACACAAGCTATAGGTCAAAACAAGCACACTTAAAATGATAAGAGGAGTTCAAAATGGAGAAGTTTACATCTCCATTTGTTGAGAAATAAAGAATCTCTGGTTTGCGAAACCAGATATTTTGGGTTCTCCCCAGCAGAGTCACCAGATTTGTTAGCTAAAATATTTCACCTCCTACAGACAGCAAGGTGTTCCACTGGTCTAAATGGTTCAGATCCAGAACAAATAGAGGACAGAGGTTGAAGACTCTCCCTAGACGCTGTAAATACCTGGAATGTGATGCTTCGATTGTTACCCTATGTACCTACAATAAATCTTCAACACACAAACATATTGAAACTGTCAGAATATAATCTACTAATCTATGTTAGGGACTAAGGAATATAACAACATACATGTGAAATCAAACAACAACAATATATGTGGGATAGAAATCAACTTGCATTAAATAAATATGAAGAAGTTTACAACCAAGCCTTAGTGTTGACATGCATCTCCATGAAACCAAGCATTCTCATCCCCAAAAGCTCTGACTCTAGCTCTCTATGCTCTCCCAAATGGTCTTGGGCCAAGTAATCAATCAAACATCATAACAATACCTTAAGAGTTCCCCCCTCAACTATGGCTATGAGCTCATATTTATAAGGCTTAATGGATAGGGTAGGTTGAGAGATTAGTGGGTGAGGTGGCCTCTAAGATACTAGGATGAGGGATCTTGAGCTCAACTGACCCACAACAGCAGGGATAAGGGAGGAAACGAGGCTTATCATCTAGAAGCCTCAAGAAACTTCTCTTTTTCCCTTTTTACCCATGGTACCGCGTTTCTCCTTCGATGACAGAGTGGTTCTGGTAAGAAACGCTTATGGACTAGGGGCCATAAGTGGTGGCACTGCTTGTGGGCAACAGGAGATAGGTGATGCAAACAAGGTACCACTCCTAGACAATAGAGGAAGAGCGTTGCTGGGAATTTTCATGAAAGATTGACAATTATCATGGGTTTCCAATCCAAGTGCTGGGATTCAGGGCCTGTAGGTATGTCAAAAGTCTTATCACATTATGGTGACAGGATTTTGGTATAACACTACAACGATGAAGGAGATGAATAAGCTATGCCCAAGCCCGAGGAAATACCAACCCAAAGAAACAACGCACCCACACCTCTATGCATTGTGTCGTACACAGGAAGAAACACTAGCTCAACACCAAATTGTTCGACGTGTCATCAACACTCTAAGAGTAGCAGATTAGTGAACGTAGGAATACTGGTTTTTATGTGAAGCAGTCTAGACTGTCAAGAAAGTCCTAGATGAGGATATAAAGAAAGGTCAATTGGTGACAACTTTTTAGGGTCACGCATTGGATTCGTACATGAAGTTTATGTACGTTCCCACAAGGACCAAAACAAAGACTCTAGCGGAGATCAGAAACGTACTGATTGAAGAATTCAGGAAGCCCAAGTATGAGTCGTAGTATATTATGGAACTGAAAGAGATCAAGCAATATCCAAATGAATCAGTATGGGATTTTGATCAGCGATTCAAAACGTTGATTGGAGAAATTCAATTTTGGGATGAGTGATGTACATCGCAAAGAGTGTTTCATTGCAGCACTAGTACCGCATATCATAATTCCTTTGATGCAGCAAAATATTGTGACACACAGCGAGGCTCAAGAGATCGCAATGAAGATGGAAGCTTCACCTCTCGACGAAACAAGGGATGGTATGAATCAGATCCAATCACAACTAGCGAACATAATGATCCAATTGCAAGCTATCAATAAGGGAAGGGAGCATTGTGAGAAAATATGGTGTACTCGATGTCATGTGGATACATCACAAGGATCAATGCCCATATTTTTGTAATTATTTTTTGTCGGGATCTCTAAATTCGTTGAGTAATGGTGGCATGCCATGGTGTCACATATGTCAAGTTCATGGACATCGACATGAAGACTGTGTATATCTTTAGAAGATGGTATCAAAGCCTACGAAATTGTAGTGTACATTTTGTCGATCTATTGGTAACAAAGACAAGGACTGTTGAGCATATTATTTGCTCTGGATAAGACAATGGATGCATATTACATGAAGGTAGAAGAACATCGATCGGTGGAGACAACCCCACCGCAGCCATGGTTTTTGTCGCAGCTACAACCGCAGTTTATACACAACCGCAGTTTTCTTCGATGCATGCACAGTATAACCAGATGCAGTATGCTCTGCAACAGTTGCAGTATACTCAACCACATTATGCGCAACCATAGCAGAATCCCCCACCGTAGCAGTAGTTCAATCAACCATAATATCAATAGAAAGGAGGATTCACGGAGGATTTCGAGGAGGACGAGGCAAAGGTTTTGGTCAAGGAGGAGGACAAGATCACGGACCTGTGCAATTTTATAATTGCAGAGTACTAGGACATTACCAGAGAGATTATCCAAACCTACAGTCCCAATGTACATACTGTACTACTGCAGATCACACAGTTGAAGACTGTCCATAGTTGATTGTGAAGTGGCAAGCAAAGAATGTTTCTCCACCACAGAACCAGAATAAGAATGGGAATCAGAACCCAAACCAACCAGTGAATCCACCGCCAAACCAGAACCAAGGACCAACAGTTGGGAAGATCTCAGCAAAACCTAGAGTCCAGTCTGCTCATGTTGTTCTTATTACTCACAAAGGTGCAACAACAGGAGATGATGGTCCAATCCCACAAGTTTGATTGGTTGGATGAAAAAAGGTGCAATTTGATATCGATGATGAGAGGGACATGATCTTTGAAGTGCGCGGCACCATAAGAAGAGATCTGGGTAAGTTACCTATTTATGAAATGCCACCTATTTTTTATTCAACTTTGGTAGTAGGACCATTGCGGCAGTATTGTACCCTGGAAAATTTCTTTGAAAGTTATCTGTCACTGGAAAACTATCCAGATGCACTCACCGAGATTGTGAGTCTGTTACATTGACCAGAGAAGGGATGGAAGGAATCTGCGGTGAACTCCCTGCACAAGAAGAATACTCAAAAGGAAATGAGGATAAACATCTAGATTGGGGATTACGAGGTAGATTTAGTTATTTTGTATCTAGGCTCAGATGTCAACATTCTGAAAAAGAAGGCATGGGAAAATATGGGGAAACCACAGCTGGTGTGGTCTCTTGTACAACTACGACTGACCAACCAATCCAAGGTGATACAAATTGGGTGAGTACCGTGTCTAGTGGTGGAAGTTGAAGGCATGAGGACATATGCAAATTTAGATGTTATTGAAATTGTTGATGAAGGAAGCTCGTATCATGCACATATAGGGATTGGATGGGCTAACAATAGCTTGGCGGCGATAAACTTCAAGAAGCGCTTGATGACTTTTGAGAACCGCGATATCATATTTATAGCCCCAATGGATCCAAGAGAAGGAAGAAGGTATATAGAACTAGTGAAAGAAGAAGTTGTACAAGGATGGTACCATGCATACAACATCTCATAATATTATGTCCGCCCTACTACCGATGTAGAGCTGGGCTAGATAAGCTCTAGCTCCACATATTTGGATTCTGATGATGCATTGGAGAACTGGAAGAATCAAATGCATGAGGTACCTATTCAAAAGTGCGGCAAAATTACTCAGTTGTTACGTTGAGTCGCAACAGAGATTGTCGAGTTACCAACATATGAAGGATTTCCTGATTTACCTAAATTTTTGTCTAATTTTGAAGATATGGTGTCAGAACCATAGAGGTTATTGGCATTGGATGAAGCATTGAAGGCTACTCTAGCACGTTGGTGGGTGACACATAAGAAATCGATCAATGGATGGTCGTTGTGTCAAAGGTTGATGGAAGTTTGCTTCGACGAAATGGAATAGTACCAGGATGAGAAGTATTATGGGAATAATGATCCTAATGATCATTTAATTGCATGTCATACCATGTGGGTGTCGTGACCTAAGAATGAGTGGGTACACACTTTTGTACATGCACTAGGAGAAATGTCGCAACATTGGTATATATCAGCTGAGCTTAGAAGAGAGATCACAACATGGGAGGAGTTGTCAGTTTGTTTGAGTCACACCTTCAGTTTTGTGGATGTTGATCCCACGATTCATAGTGCACTACAGCATTTCTGCGACGTGGTCTTGAAGGTAGTTCCAGTCGCATACCATGTAGACCTGCATGAAGCACCAATGATGGCGAATACCCAAGAAACATCAATATTCTAGAATATGAGGGAATTTGAGATATCGTGGCACCAGAGATGCTGAAAAATACAGTTAATCAACCATTGAAGATTCAGAAGGTCAATATTGGGACAAAGGAGGAACCAAAGTTCGCCAATATAGGAGATTATTTGGATGAAGATCAAACCATGGCAAAGTACTGATTTATTGCATGAGTTTCAATATTTGTTTTCGACGAAGTTTTTTGAGATGAAATGGATTTCAAGAGATTTGGGAGAAATGAAAATATCACTGAAGCCAGATGTGAAGCCTGTGAAGTAGTGGTCGTATCGCCTGAATCTGTGATAGAAGGAAAGAGTATAGACTGAGCTCGACAGAATGTTGGATGCAGGAATTATAGAACCAGTTGAAGAGTTGGAGTGGATCAGTCCTATGGTTGTGCAAGATAAGAAGACATGTGAGGTTCGGATCGATGTCAATCTCTGGAAACTTAACGACGCATGCCTTCATGATTCATTCCCGACGTCATTTACCGATGAAATGTTGGAAGGGTTAGGAGGTCAAGAGATGTATTCATTCACAGATGGATTTTCTAGCTATCATCGTATCAAGATTGCAAAAGAGGATCGGCATAAGACAAATTTTGTGACTGAATGGGGATGCTTTCAGTACACAGTGATGCCATTTGGACTCAAGAATGCACCTGCGATATTCTCCAGGATTGTAGTTGTTACGTTCAAATATTTTATCTAGAAGTTTTTGGCGGTATACATGGATGATTGGATGGTGTATGGGTTGGTAAAGGATCATCTTGCAAATCTGTGAATGATGTTGGAGCGATGTCAACAACATCAAATTGTGCTGAATTCGAAGAAGTGTATATTTTGTGCGCCATTTGGGATGTTGTTAGGGCACATTATCTGTAAGGAAGGACTTTTGGTCAATCCAGGTAAGATTGTGCTCATTGTTAACTTGCCACCACCAATGAACATGAAGCAACTTAGAACAAAATTAAGCCATACAGGATACTATTGCAAGTTCATTAGAGGATATGTCACAATCACAATGCCTATGGAGAAGTTGCTAGAGAAGGGTGTTGCAGACTGCATGGAGATCAGTGACAAGATGAAGGAGCAGGTAGAAGAAGTAAAACAACAATATGAGGAATTCAAGATCAAAATAAGTGGCTACACTATTTCTAGTTGACGTGGCTTGAGGGTGAGCCACAAGATTGTGTTGGGGTGCTATTGGCAGGCAGTTTTGATAAAGATAAGGTACGCAACACCAAGGGTGTTGCACAAGATCAAAGATGATGCGCAAGGCTAAAGATGGCATGTAAGGAGGGAAGTCGACAAAGAGTTGGATTGGTCATGATTTTGTAGCAACTGGTCATTATTTTGTAGTTTTTGGTCCAAAGTAGTTAGAAAGTTTATCTAAGTGGACTATTTTGTAAAAGGCGCAAGCCTATAAATAGAGATAGGAATCTAATGTTGGGATACCTATGTGGGGATCTTGATCATCATCTGTTGGAGATATTCGTATTCTATGATATCTAAGATTTTATGTTGAATGTTGAATTGTGCTCTGCGGAAGCCTAAAGTCTATTTTGTTGCAACTATGAAGTTGTTTTGAGACCCTGTTTTTGACAAGTTTTTGATGTGGAAGTAATATGACATGACAAAAATGGATGGAAATATTGTGTTTTATCTCTTTCTGTTTTTCCTTTGTTGATTGATGCAATGTGAATTAACCACTGTCACAGTATGATTGTTTTTTCTGAATGATGCAATGTTTATGTGTTTTAAATCATGCTATGGTGATCGATCTATTTATGAGTAATTATCTTGCTACGATTTGAATATGTTAATGCGTTCTGATGATTGATGGTATGAATCCATGATAATAAACCCTTGTTTAGATCTCTGAATTAATGTTCTAATAACCAGACAATAGATGCACAAACCCTCCTTCTTACTATGGAAATGTGGATCCAAGAGTTCTCCCTTGAACATATCAGGTGAGACCTCATCTACTTCGCAGGTGTTGCTGGAGAGGATAAAACCTGTTTGGGACAGTGCTCAAGGAGATCGCTGAGTTAAGGGTGTTGACAGAGATTTAACCCATGTCAACGGATTTGTGTCAACATTTATGATATCATTTAATTGCGATATGTTTGATGCACATGAGGAATGATGTGCATGGACTGTGGATGAGTCAGGAACCTTCAACAGTTGATGTTGATTTGAGGTTCATACTATGTTTGAAATCTTGGTTATAAGATTTGATGCATATGAGGTATGACATGCATGGACTCTGGATGAGTCGAGAACCTTCGACAATTAAATTTGATATTCATATTATGTTTGAAATCTTGTTTATATGATTTGATGCACACGATTTTTTATGTGCAGATGATGGGATTGTGATTTCCAATCGATCCACATTAGGTGACGGGGCTGATATTTTCTCTTGCAAGACTTGAAAATTGGACGACGCAATGAGCTTTGAATAGAGTGAGGAAAAATCCAGTCCATTAGATGTGCATGTTGTGAGGGTAGGTCATAATTTGGACACTCACGAATATTGTACTATGGGGTGCGCAATAAGTATTCATCCTTACTCCCCATGAACCACCTAGCCCTCCACAGGGTAGGCGGGTTGAGGTAACATTGGCTCGACCATCATATAATCTCCCCTCCTATGGGAATTATCAGAAGGGTATGCGAGAAGCATAGAACCATGATAATCCTGGTCACGATGAGAATGTGGTGGTAGTCAACACCAGTTTTGAATTAGGGGGGATTAATAAAATGTTTAGAAAGAAATTTAATTAAATCCTAGTAAGCTCAATTAAAATCATAATAATAAGAATAAAAAAATTTAAAAAATAAAATAAAAATAAATAAATGAATAAATAAAATAAAAAAATTATATATATATATATATAATGAAATGAAATAAAGCTAAATTGAGAAATCAATTAAAAGAGTAAATTAAGGAACTTGAACTAAAGTAAAATCTTAATGAATCGAAAAAGAACCAGATAATCTATGATAACTAAAAAGTGGGTGGGTAAATGAAATAAATAAATAAATAATTTAATAAACTAATGAGTTAACTGAAAGTGGTGCATGGCATGCATGGGAATTAATGAAAATTTTAATAAAAGCAAAACGAGAGTAAGAGCTCTGGAGATTTTTTGGACCTGCCATAGTTTTGAGCACTTTATGGCTCTGAGGTGGTTGTGGAAGGGTGTGGTTCAATACAACGGGAGAGAGGTTGGGAGCCTCCCAGCAGCATCATGGCATTGTACTTCCCTTGCTAGCAAGGTATTGTTAGCCATGTCAACATTGGGGGTCTCGAGGGAAGGAGAGTGCCCGCCAAGGTATGGTAGGGAGGAAACCGATGGATCCCGCATGATTAGCAATATGGAAACAACAATTGTGATGGAGTTTGATGAAAAACCAACCTTCGGCCTCATCCTCAAATGACAATGACCAGCAACATGAACAGGTATTTTAAAGTTATTTGATTTTTTTAATATTGCACATATCCTTCCCTATTTTGTAATTTCTTTTAAAAGAAATAACAAAAAAATGATGTTCTTAACTTCTTTTCATATTTTGATTTATTTATATGCATGAATATTAGTTTTAGTTTTTTTTTTAGTAGCATCTAGGGATCATTTTAAGGAACCATACTTATTTAAAAGTGTATAAATGTTGGTGAATCCTACCAATTCTTAAAATTTCAAATATAAAATATTTGAAGATGTTTTTTCTAAAAACATTTCAATTTATAAGGATTTAATATCATTTATATAATAATTTGGCTATTTTTAGAGTGAAAAAAATTCACCCCATCAAAATTGGGCGAAACGGGGCTTCAAAAAATGCAAATTGGCTAATTGTTATTTTTAAAAAAACATGAAAAAATAGACCATGGGCTAAATTTCGCCCCTAAAATTATCCTTGGTAGCATCCCTTGGAGGGATGTTACACACAAAAGAGGAATTAATAGAGGATTTGATCTCCTTTGCTTTGGTAGTCTTGCCATTGGTGTTAGTAGTTGATCCTCTAAGAGTGTCCCCGTCTTCTACCCTTTATTCTACATCTTAGACTTGTTATCCTAATATTGTAATGAAAGATTTCATGAAGCCCGTCTTGTTGTATTTTGTTTGTGGATTGTATCCCTAGGAATTATAACCAAGTGAAGAAATTAATGAAGTGGTGTTTATGTTGATACCCAAATATTTATTTATAAATATGAATGGATAAAAGTTGATTGCTCACATTGCGTTGGAACTAAAATCCTTGTTCAATGAAATTGTGTTGGACAATAATATTTTGACAATGTTTTATGCTTTACATATTTAGATTTTGTGGAGATAAATTACATAATGATAAAATTTAGTTCAATATCTTGAGTGGAAAAGTTTTTTCATTTAGTCATTACACCTTTACATTTATTTGGTTCAATATAAATGCATAAATAGTGTTGAGGAATCACCCATGTATACTAGTTATGGAGGACTTCTTCATATTTATAAGAAACATATGGCAGTTTTTTGTAGCTAAATATGGACACAAATAAAGAACACTCTTATGGAATTTTTTAAGGACTGGATGACAAATTCCTCCCTCAAGTATCAACAAGCTTTACAATGCTATTATGTTTGGGGCATACAGAAATAAAATGTTTTCAAGTAAGTATCATGGTTACTAGTGTAGTGTCCCATAAAATCAGGCTCTCATATAAAGAAGAATGGAAAGCACCAAAGATTCAGATGGTCAGAATTTAGTAGGAAGCTAGTCATTGAATTACCAAAGCTCGGGGACTCTTTGATGGTATTTCCCATAGAACTCTAGGTTTGTGTGGAGTTGGGACAATTTTTTTTCATGATAAACATCATTATTTTTCTATCAAATATGGTGTTGGGCTTGATACAAAGAATAGATAAGTTTTTGTTTTTTGGGTTCTAATGAAGTTTGTTGAAGAGATATATCTATGGAACTTGTGCTTTGGTAATTCAATTACTAGCTTCCTACAAATTCTGACCATCTGAATCTTTGGTGATTTCCATTCTTCTTTATATGAGAGCCTGATTTTATGGGACACTACACTATAAATCGAGCTATTTTTTATGACTTCTCTCCAAACCCAAATGCTATTTGTCACAACATCCTTCTACAGCTTCAATATTTTCCTGTGAATGCTCAGAATAACAGGAAAATGAGGACTATTGGGCAGCCACCAATATTTAAGTACCCCTCGAGGTTTTTTTATGGAGCCTCAGCAAACATGATTGAGGGTGTGGGGGTATATCTATTTCTCAGTTCATACCATTATTTCTGTATCAGAATGGGCTGTGGTTAGAGCACTAATACACATTCTGAACTTCTTACACTTTGGGCTCTGCTTGTTGTAGCCAAGGAGCTTGGTTTACCTTCACTTCAGGTTTTAGGTGATTCATTTGCCATCATCAACTGGGCTAATCAGAAGGCAGCTCTCTCTGCTCTCAATCTAGATGGGTGGTGTCATAACATTAGACTTATGGAATCCTTCTTCCTCCATATTGAACTCCAACATGTTTACAGAGAAGTCAAAGTGAAGGTTGATGGCTTATCTAAGGAGGCACTTACCATGGCATCTGACCTCTTACACTTCACAAAATTCACTGATGGTGAATGTATTGGGAATGGAACTATTCAGTACTATTGACTTTGGGTCATCCTACTCTTTTTAGATCTTTGATGATTTTTTTCTTGAGAATGGAATTTGAGCATCGCATCCCTTTGGATGGCTGAGGTAGTCTTTGTACTCCTCCTATATTTGCTCAGTAATCATTCCCATAAGTGCCTCTTCAGATAAGTCGTTCATCGCTTTGCTTGACTTCTCTCTTTTCATATTGGAACCAAGAAGGTGTAGGGAGAATTTTCTTCTTCTCACCTTTGATGGAGCATGGATTGTGACTGTTGTGCCTTCTATGTATTATCAGGTTGTTTAGTATTGTTCACTTGATGAGATAGCTCCTCTTTGGTGTAATATTCCAAAATTTCATAAAAATTTAAAACTTTTCTTACAACCATTAATGTTTAAAAATATCGATGACGTGGGTAACTTGACCGCTAACAGTTATCATTTTAAAGAGTCTAATCTAGAAACTAAAACCAATTTCTTAATTAATTTCTGTAACTGCATTCTTCACTATCTGTCAAAACCCCAAATTTTTCGAAAAATTTAAAATTTTTAATTTACATAATATTAACATAAATGCAGTTAACTAATCATTTAATTAGTTAAAGGTTATCAACTTATTATTAGAATTCATCTGTTATTTGCATAGAGTGATTGAACAAATCTTTTCAGTTTACTGACTTGTTTCTTTTTGCGAACATAAGGTGGGGCTGTCATGAAAAACTGGGCTTACTAAGCTTTCGAGCTAATGTAGAAAGTTTCTTCTTTCCTTACAAATTACAGGTAAGAAGATTGGCTGCTGCAAGTAAAAAATTCTAAAGTATTTATGAACAAGTTTGTTTGCAAATTCAAAGTTCAGTAAAACATTAGTTGCTAAGCACATATCAATGCTTACTGAGGTAAAATCCATTATCTATTCTTCATTCTAGTAGAGGTAGAATTATAGTTCTTAAGATTACTGAACTATCTGATATCTATCATAGTTGTCAGTGTCAAAAGATCTTTAAATAATATTGTTTACAATTAGAAAACGAAAATCAAAAGTTTATGTTTAAGAAAACACAAATACTCTTACTTTGTAAAGTGTATGAATAAGGGGTTTACAATTTACTGCTTCTAAATTCAAACTATCCACTGATAGGGATATACTCATGCTGATGCACCAGGTCTTATTTACATTACCACTGATTCAACACATACTAAATCTTATCTTAGGTCTGATGGATCACCTACCGTAAACTGGTTATTATTTTAGTCATTAAAAGTATGTACAACATAAAAGTTTCAAGGTCTAACCATTACGTTGATAAACTTTCTCTTAAATGGCTTCACCTTCAAATGTGTTAAATTCTAAGTTAAGGACATTTATTCCAGCTGATGCATTCATCAAAAATATTTAGTTGCTATTTCCTCTTGTAAGCATTTATCAAACTTAGATGAATATGGCAAGACCATAAAGGTTAACATTATAAACACAACAGTTACTATGATTGAATTCTACAATCTCCTTAAAGTCAACCATTAGTATTCTCTATAATTATAATATAAGTTTTGGTGGAATACTTGTAAAAATAATATTCTTACTTGAACATATGTATTATATTTCCCTCCTAAAATCATGTTACAAGCTTACTCTATTAAGACTGTAAAGTGTTAAATGACAAGTAGTCATTCACCCGGATGAACAGGTCATAAACAAGTCCATGACATTTTAAGTTTATAGTCTTACTCTAAAGATAACTCTTAAAATCTTTACCTTAGACATTTCAAGTTTGTATACAAGATGATGTTATTGCACTCACCACTCTAGATATAGTGCTCCTTAAATCAAAAGTTTATTAAATAAAATATCATGTTACAAGGTTCTTTGCCATATAGTTGGCTGTACCCACGATGAACCTAGTGTTATCATTTGATTGTATCGCATGGGTGATAATATAATATAATGTATGGTAATGATTTGTTAAACCTTGCATCGGTGGTAAGTTTCCACGACAAAGTTTACGTATTAACCTAACACTTGTGATAATGTTCCAATGATAGGTTGACTCGGCCGGGACTAAGGTATAACCTTGGAGACAGCCGAAATATTGTCAACACTGGATCCTCATGATTAACTCAACGAAACTATAGAAAACAAACCCACCGTGGCAAATTATTTGCATGGCGACGTGGCTTCGCTTGGGCCATGCATTGCAGGTTTTAAAAGAGTCTTCCCCAAGACCTAGCTCATTATCCTCCCTCGCCTTCGGCACTTGTCCATCCTCTGTGAAAGAAAACCGGCCGCTCTGTCACCTGTGTAGTGATGCGACTGTCTATGGCTTCTCCTCCTTGGTTAGCTTGCCCCATTGCACCAACGTGAAGGACGTCTCATGGTGCTTCTGTTCATCATGTGTTACTCGTTCTCTTGTTTTCTTTTTTGCTACCTCCATTATTTAAACTCGAGCCCTTGACTGTGTCAGTCCTTACCATTCTCCTTTAGTTTAACCAACGAGAGTGGTTCCTTCTTTCGGAGTGTTATGGTTTGAGTTTCACCTTTACTATGCATTGTTGGAAGGAGTAACAGCTCGGCTTTAGGGTTTTATCTACTCCATTTTTATGACTCGAGGGTTCCATACTGTCAGTGATTCATGAGTGTTGTAATGCCGTTTATTTTGCAACTGAATGGTAGACTCCTTACTCGTGCTGGTCGCTGGTCGCTGCATTGTTGTTTATGACTTTCAGTTGCTAAGGTAAAAGAATTATTCGTTTTCTTTTAAAGATAATGCCAAATTTCTTGTATAAACATCTCTTTTCTTTTAATATAATTTTAATAGCCGGACGTATGTTTGTGTTGCAGATATGATCTGCCTCTCTTCTCTGTCTGCACAAAGAGTATGGGGTTGCGGCGACAAGGGGCCATGGTAAGCCCTGGTTTCTCCATGGCTCATCCACCTTGTGTAAACCCTTATGGGGTAATGAGGGATTGGTCGTTGCGGCCTGTTAGACCCTCGTGGATTTAGGTTGTTTGTTCGTTGTTTATCACCATTTGGTTAAGACCCTAGCTCTATTGCAGGGCTCTCCGGCTTCGGCCGTGAGTGTAAATTTTTGTTTTGTAAATATTACTGTGTTTATAGTAAAAGAACAGGCTTTAAGCCTTCATGTGTAATTTCTCAGTACAGCCATGGGTTAATATTACAGAACTGGGTTTTACAGTCATTACTTTTGTATATTCTAAATGAATAGGGTTTTTACCCTAAGTTATTATATAAGTATTAATTACTGTTTTCCTTTTTTGCATTCCTTCCTTGCTTACATTATTGAAATTTCGAATACTTACTTATGTTTAATTTAAAACTACGACTGTGAGTAAAATACTGTTAGTTCCACTGTTTGTTGATTTACTTGTATAAATTGGGTTTTATAGGGTTTAACCCTATTTGACAGTGAAGAAAATAACTCTGTTCCTTTTTTTTTCTTTTAAATTACTGCTAAGTTGAAATGTGCTTCTGCAATGTTAGGGTTACTAGTTATATTTATAGCATGTAATTAAGCTCGATAAAAGATCATCCTGTACTTCTGTTGTTTACTTCCTGCACAAAATGCATTTGGTTTGTTTACTGTTAAAAAGTATTACTATTAGGGTTTCTGTACCTAGTTTATAATTTGACTTTCTTATTAATAAGAATTTGTAATTATTGATGTATAGTTTATACCCTTTTAATAATATAGGGTTTTTATATATTTCTTTTTACAATAATTCTAAGTACTGTCAGTATACTTGTAGCTCAGACAGTATAAATAGTTCTGGGATATACTTACAGTAATAAGAATACTACTTATGTTAATAGTAATAATATTCTTATATTGCATAAATAAAGTACCTTATTACTATTATAATAACTATATTATCTCTCTGTGATTACTATAGCCTCTATATTAATATCCTTAGTTTATTTTTATAAGTATATCGAAAATAGTACTTGTTAATTAATTCTTGTATAATTTATGCTATACTATCTATGTTCTTTTGTAATTAATTGGTTTTCTTAGTTATGATATTTATTTATATATATCCAGAAACTAATTAACTCTATCTAGAGTTTATCTTATAAGCACAAATATTAACCTTTGTTCATATTCTAAATAAAAAGATTAACAGTTCTGGAAACTTGTTCGAGCTCAGTCCCAAATAAAAGAAGGAGAATAATGAAATGAAATACATCACAAAACATTCATAAAATCTAGACCAGATTGGTTTGACAGTAGTATCTAATCATTATATAACTATTCCTACTTTCAGTTTATTATTAGACATATAGTAGTGAAGTTATTCTAATATGGAAGAAAGGAACTGTATGGTAAAACAGGAAATAAATCTAGCCTAAAATCTACTCTCCTATTTATTCTTTACAATATAAAATTACTGAAAACAAAATACAGTACAAGGAAGTAGTTTTTAACTAAGAACTCATACAACTATCAATAAAATATCCTTTCTGAAAATAGTTAAAGAAACAAACTACTACTCTGCAATCTCATCATGCTATCCTTATTTAAATTTTACCCATGTGCTGGAGTACGGTCTGGTAAAACCCAGATGTGGAAAAACACAGTGGGTCTTACTCTTCATCAACAGATTCTATTACTGATAATCTAAAAACATCTACATCACTAAACCAGTAAAATATTTATATCATAACATTCAACCATTCATAGTTACTAAAAACATAGACAGTTAAGTGACAGAACCTGTTGAACTTGGAAAAACAACAGCAATGGGAGGCCGTTCCTCCCTACCAACTCCTGGAGACCGCTCAAACAGCGACTCCTCAGGACCCTCGAGCTTGCTCTGGTCTCCCTGGCTGGAACTAGGTGTAGCAATAGTCAGATACCAGTCTTCAAACTCAGTATAAATCCAGAACTTATCAGCAAGTTCTCCCAGCTAACAAGCTATAATAAACCAAGTTACTGTAGCAATCTTCTCAGAACAACTTCCTTACTGTTTTCCCTTTCTCCCCAAATGAATTTCCTGAATAGCATTCCACCTGAATGTTTCTTCTCTGGAAAATATCTTAGCAGCCTTAGCTCTCTTCATTGGGTACTTTTAAAATATTGCCTAGGTCTTTTTGGGTTAGTTGTCATTTAATGAGCCACCTGCTCTGATCCCACTTTCTTGGGGGATCATGACCCCAAATATAGGGAAGTTTCCACCTGCAACTTAGGAAGTGTTTGAGGATGCTGCCACTTGTCTTTTGCCCTCCACCTAGTTCCATCCACCAGTTTGACCAGTAACCTCTTTTTAATAGCTCTCCCATGTTGTTGTCTCCAGAATTTATTTATTAATAATAAAATATTGTGAATTACATTCCACTTCTGTTGACTCTGCTGAGTCATCAGTTCCTACTTAGCATTAAATTTAACATAATGTCTCAGGAATATAATTAAAACAATTAACATTATTTTACAAAATTGGGGTATGTGACATACACACTCCCTTAAAATGTAACATCGTCCTCGATGTTACTTATTCTTCCTCCTCTGCAACCTCCTGGAACAGATTCAGGTATGCTTCCCACATCTTACTTTTCAGTTCCCAGGTAGCTTCCTCAGGACTAAGGTGCTTCCATTGCACCTTCAACTGTCCAATTGTGCGGTTCCACAGAGTAATTTCCCTCCTCTCGAGGATACAATTTGGTTCCACTAGAACTTCTCCTTCTGGTTCCACCTATACAACATTCCAATCAATCACATGAGTAGCATCATGAACATACTTTTTCAGAACAGAAATATGAAAAACATTATGTACTTTCAAGTTAGGTGGTAACGCTAGCTGATATGCAACTTGACCAATTCTGGATAAAATTTCAAACGGATCACAGTAACGTGGTGCTAGTTTTACACAACTCCCCAGTCTTAGGGAGTTTTTCTTTGGTCTTACCTTTACAAACACGTGCTCACCCACCTGGAACTCTTTGGGAGTTCTTTTCAAATCTGCTTGGCTCTTTTGCCAATCCTGTGCTACCTTCAAATTTTCCTGCACTTGTTTCACAATCTGTTCCATTTCCTTCAATAATTCAGGTCCTAACACCAATCTATCTACTGGATTATTCCAGGAGATAGGAGTGTTGCATTTACGCCCATACAAAATTTCAAATGGACTAAACTTAGCTGATGAGTGGTAGTTATTATTATATGCAAACTCTGCTAAATGCAAGTAGTCCTCCCACTTACCTGGCTGATCTTTAACATACATTCTTAACAGATCTTCCAGCACCTGATTCACTCTTTCAGTCTGTCCGTCTGTCTGAGGATGGAAAGAGGTGCTGAAATTCAGTATTGTGCTTAATCCCTTAAACAAGGACCTCCAAAAATTCCCTATGAATTTAGGATCCCTGTCTGAAATAATAACCTTAGGTACTCCATGTAACCTAAAAATCTGCCTTAAAAATATATCAGCTATATTGGCAGCCTTGTAGGTAGTCTTGACAGGAATGAAATGTGCTGCTTTACTTAACTTGTCAACCACCACCATAATTGAATCATTCTGATTCTGATTTCTGGGCAATCCAGTATTAAAATCCAAGCTGATTACTTCCCATTTCCAACTAGGAATAGGCAAAGGTTGCAGTAAACCAGCTGGATATTGGTGTTCAATTTTCACTTGTTGACAATCCAAACATCTAGCTATGTATTCAGCTACTTCAGATTTCATATTAGGCCAGAAATATTCTTTTCTTAACATGGTTATAGTCTTTTGGTAACCTGGATGTCCTGAGTAAGGTGTTTTATGAACTTCATCCAAAATTAGCAATTTGACCTTAGGCACATTAGGCACATTCAGTTTGTCCTTAAACAATAAAAATCCATTTTTATTTAGACTATAACCTTTTATTAAGCTTTCTGTAGGTTCTTCTTTAACTGTAATTTGTAATTTTTTATAAATTTCATCCTGTTTTATCCTTTCTGTCAGTTGTTCATTTAAATCAGTAGCATAAGTGTTGATTGCTGCTGTAAAATTCAGCTTTGCATTTTTTCTTAAAGCATCAGCCACCTTATTTTCTTTTCCTTTTATGTGTTGAATTTCAAAATCATATTCACTCAAGAAGGCCAACCACCTTGCTTGTCTTGCATTTAAGTTGGGCTAATCTAAAAGGTATTTCAGACCTTTATTATCAGTCATTAAAATAAACTTTCTGCCTATTAAGTGGTGTCGCCACATTTTTAAAGCATGTATAACAGCTGCAAGTTATAAATCATAAGTTGCATAATTATTTTCGTGGATCTTTAACTTCCTGGACTCATAGGCAATGACATGCCCATCTTGAGTCAGCACACCGCCTAAACCATCATTACAAGCATTGGTGCATACCACGAAATCCTTATTAGGATCTGTTATTCTTAGAATAGGCGCACTTGTTAATAAGATTTTTAATTTCTTAAAACTTTCTTCACATTTTAAGTTCCAATCGAATTTCTTGCCTTTCTTTTGCAAGGAAGTGATTGGATTAGCTATTTTTGAAAAGCCTTCAATGAATCTCCAGTAATAACCGGTAATTCCCATGAATGACCTAACATCTGTTATGTCTTTTGGAACTAGCCAATCTTCGATTGCCTGAATATTTTCAGGATCAACTGAAATCCCTTCCTTAGTCACTACGTGACCTAAGTACTGGATTTCATCCTTAAAGAAATCACACTTGTTGAACTTTGCAAAAAGTTGTTGCTCTCGCAGCTCTTGTAAAACTATCCATAAGTGTTCTTTATGTTTCGCTTCATTTTTAGAATAAATTAAGATATCATCGATAAACACGACAACAAATTTATCTAAGTACTTATGCATTATATTATTCATTAGACACATAAATACAGCTAGGGCGTTGGTAAGCCCAAATGGCATTACGACAAATTCGTAATGTCCATACCTTGTCCTGAAGGCTGTCTTGAAAATGTCTTCATCTTTAAACCTTACCTGATGATATCCTGATCTCAGCTCTATCTTTGAGATTACAGGTAAGAAGATTGGTTGCTGCAAGTAAAAAATTCTAAAGTCTTTATGTACAAGTTTGTTTGCAAATTCAAAGTTCAGTAAGACATTAGTGGCTAAGCACATATCAATGCTTACTGAGGTAAAATCCATTATCTGTTCTTCATTCTAGTAGAGGTAGAATTATAGTTCTTAAGATTACTAAACTATCTGATATCTATCATAGTTGTCAGTGTCAAAAGATCTTTAAATAAGATTGTTTACAATTAGAAAACGAAAATCAAAAGTTTATGTTTAAGAAAACACAAATACTCTTACTTTGTAAAGTGTATGAATAAGGGGTTTACAATTTACTGCTTCTAAATTCAAACTATCCACTGATAGGGATATACTCATGCTGATGCACCAGGTCTTATTTACATTACCACTGATTCAACACATACTAAAGCTTATCTTAGGTCTGATGGATCACCTACCGTAAACTGGTTATTATTCTAGTCATTAAAAGTATGTACAACATAAAAGTTTCAAGGTCTAACCATTACATTGATAAACTTTCTCTTAAATGGCTTCACCTTCAAATGTGTTAAATTCTAAGTTAAGGACATTTATTCCAGCTGATGCATTCATCAAAAATATTTAGTTGCTATTTCCTCTTGTAAGCATTTATCAAACTTAGATGAATATGGCATTTCCTCTTGTGTTTATAAATGTTAACATTATAAACACAACAGTTACTATGATGGAATTCTACAATCTCCTTAAAGTCAACCATTAGTATTCTCTATAATTATAATATAAGTTTTGGTGGAATACTTGTAAAAATAATATTCTTACTTGAACATATGTATTATATTTCCCTCCTATAATCATGTTACAAGCTTACTCTATTAAGACTGTAAAGTGTTAAATGACAAGTAGTCATTCACCTGGATGAACAGGTCATAAAAAAGTCCATGAAATTTTAAGTTTATAGTCTTACTCTGAAGATAACTCTTAAAATCTTTACCTTAGACATTTCAAGTTTGTATACAAGATGATGTTATTGCACTTACCACTCTAGATATAGTGCTCCTTAAATCAAAAGTTTATAAAATAAAATATCATGTTACAAGGTTCTTTGCCATATAGTTGGTTGTACCCACGATGAACCTAGTGTTATCATTTGATTGTATCGCATGGGTGATAATATAATATAATGTATGGTAATGATTTGTTAAACCTTGCATCGATGGTAAGTTTCCACGACAAAGTTTACGTATTAACCTAACACTTGTGATAATGTTCCAATGATAGGTTGACTCGGCCGGGACTAAGGTATAACCTTGGAGACAGCCGAAATATTGTCAACACTGGATCCTCATGATTAGCTCAACGAAACTATAGAAAACAAACCCATCGTGGAAAATTATTTGCATGGCAACGTGGCTTCATTTGGGCCATGCATTGCAGGTTTTAAAAGAGTCTTCCCCAAGACCTAGCTCATTATCCTCCCTCGCCTTCAGCACTTGTCCATCCTCTGTGAAAGAAAACCGGTTGCTCTGTCACCTATGTAGTGCTGCAACTGTCTATGGCTTCTCCTCCCTGGTTAGCTTGCCCCATTGCACCAATGTGAAGGCCGTCTCATGGTGCTTCTGTTCAGCATGCATTACTCGTTCTCTTGTTTGCTTTTTCACTGCCTCCATTATTTAAAATTGAGCCCTTGACTGTGTCAGTCCTTACCATTCTCCTTCAGTTTAACCAACGAGAGTGGTTCCTTCTTTCGGAGTTTTATGGTTTGATTTTCACCGTTACTGTGCATTGTTGGAAGGAGTAACAGCTTGGCTTTAGGGTTTTATCTACTCGTTCAGTTTTATGACTCAAGGGTTCCCTGCTATCAGTGATTCATCAGTGTTGTAATGCCGTTTATTTTGCAACTGAATGGCAGACTCCTTACTCGTGCTGGTCGCTAGTCGCTGCATTGTTGTTTATGACTTTCAGTTGCTAAGGTAAAAGAATTATTCGTTTTCTTTTAAAGATAATGCCAAATTTCTTGTATAAACATCTCTTTGCTTTTAATATAATTTTAATAGTCGGACGTATGTTTGTGTTGCAGGTACAATCTGCCTCTCTTCTTTGTCTACACAAAGAGTACAGGGTTGCGGCGACAAGGGGCCACGGTAAGCCCTGGTTTCTCCATGGATCATCCACCTTGTGTAAACCCTTATGGGGTAATGAGGGATTGGTAGTTGTGGCCTGTTAGACCCTCATGGCTTTTGGTTGTTTGTTCATTGTTTATCACCGTTTAGTTAAGACCCTAGCTCTATTGCAGGGCTCTCCGTCTTCGGCCGCGAGTGTAAATTTTTGTTTTGTAAATATTACTGTGTTTATAGTAAAAGAACAGGTTGTAAGCCTTCATGTGTAATTTCTCAGTACGGCCGTGGGTTAATATTACAGAACTGGGTTTTACAGTCATTACTTTTGTATATTCTGAATGAATAGGGTTTTTACCCTAAGTTATTATATAAGTATTAATTACTGTTTTCCTTTTTTGCATTCCTTCCTTGCTTACATTATTGAAATTTCGAATACTTACTTATGTTTAATTTAAAACTACGACTGTGAGTAAAATACTGTTAGTTCCACTGATTGTTGATTTACTTGTATAAATTGGGTTTTATAGGGTTTAACCCTATTTGACAGTGAAGAAAATAACTCTGTTCCTTTTTTTTTCTTTTAAATTACTGCTAAGTTGAAATGTGCTTCTGCAATGTTAGGGTTACTAGTTATATTTATAGCATGTAATTAAGCTCGATAAAAGATCATCCTGTACTTCTGTTGTTTACTTCCTGCACAAAATGCATTTGGTTTGTTTACTGTTAAAAAGTATTACTATTAGGGTTTCTGTACCTGGTTTATAATTTGACTTTCTTATTAATAAGAATTTGTAATTATTGATGTATAGTTTATACGCTTTTAATAATATAGGGTTTTTATATCTTTCTTTTTACAATAATTCTAAGTATTGTCAGTATACTTGTAGCGCAGATAGTATAAATAGTTCTGGGATATACTTACAGTAATAAGAATACTACTTATGTTAATAGTAATAATATTCTTATATTGCATAAATAAAGTACCTTATTACTATTATAATAACTATATTATCTCTCTGTGATTACTATAGCCTCTACATTAATATCCTTATTTTATTTTTATAAGTATATCGAAAATAGTACTTGTTAATTAATTCTTGTATAATTTATGCTATACTATCTATGTTCTTTTGTAATTAATTGGTTTTCTTAGTTATGATATTTATTTATATATATCCAGAATTTAATTAACTCTATCCATATTTTATCTTATAAGCACAAATATTAACCTTTGTTCATATTCTAAATAAAAAGATTAATAGTTCTGGAAACTTGTTCAAGCTCAGTCCCAAATAAAAGAAGGAGAATAATGAAATGAAATACATCACAAAACATTCATAAAATCTAAACCAGATTGGTTTGACAGTAGTATCTAATCATTATATAACTATTCCTACTTTCAGTTTATTATTAAACATATAGTAGTGAAGTTATTCTAATCTAGAAGAAAGGAACTGTATGGTAAAATAGGAAATAAATCTAGTCTAAAATCTACTCTCCTATTTATTCTTTACAATATAAAATTATTGAAAACAAAATACAGTACAAGGAAGTAGTTTTGAACTAAGAACTCATACAACTATCAATAAAATATCCTTTCTGAAAATAGTTAAAGAAACAAACTACTACTCTGCAATCTCATCATGCTATCCTTATTTAAATTTTACCCCTGTGCTGGAGTACAGTCTGGTAAAACCCAGATGTGGAAAAACACAGTGGGTCTTACTCTTCATCAACAGATTCTATTACTGATAATCTAAAAACATCTACATCACTAAACCAGTAAAATCTTTATATCATAACATTCAACCATTCATAGTTACTAAAAGCATAAACAGTTAAGTGACGAAACCTGTTGAACTTGGACAAACAACAGCAATGGGAGGTCGTTCCTCCCTACCAACTCCTGGAGAGCGCTCAAACAGCGACTCCTCAGGACCCCCGAGCTTGCTCTGGTCTCCCTGGCTGGAACTAGGTGTAGAAATAGTCAGATACCAGTCTTCAAACTCAGTATAAATCCATAACTTATTAGCAAGTTCTCCCAGCTAACAAGCTGTAATAAGCCAAGTTACTGCAGCAATCCTCTCAGAACAACTTCCTTACTGTTTTCCCTTTTTCCCCAAATGAATTTCCTGAATAGCATTCCAACTGAATGTTTCTTCTCTGGAAAATATCTTAGCGGCCTTAGTTCTCTTCATTGGGTACTTTTAAAAGATTGCCTAGGTCTTTTTGGGTTAGTTGTCATTTAATGAGCCACCTGCTCCGATCCCACTTTCTTGGGGGATCATGACCCCAAATATAGGGAAGTTGCCACCTGCAACTTAGGAAGTGTTTGAGGATGCTGCCACTTGTCTTTTTCCCTCCACCTAGTTCCATCCACCAGTTTGACCAGTAGCCTCTTTTTAACAGCTCTCCCATGTTGTTGTCTCCACAATTTATTTATTAATAATAAAATATTCTGAATTACATTCCACTTCTGTTGACTCTGCTGAGTCATCAGTTCCTACTTAGCATTAAATTTAACATAATGTCTCAGGAATATAATTAAAACAATTAACATTATTTTACAAAATTGGGGTATGTGACACTATCTGCATTCATAATTTAAGTATTAAAGATTGATTTAGCAGGTGATGATCTGAAGTAATATGAGCTAAAACAATTGTTTGTTTACTATGTACTAAAGTTTGTTTTTATGTTTAAATATGAAAGAACTTCAGTTCATGTCCAAGGATTACTTATCTTTTTAGCTAATGCAGTGAAGTGATGATTCTTGTACAGGTCTAATTACAGGTAAGACATTTTGTATCCCAGTTTCAGGATCGAGATTTAATTATCTCATCTAGCAAAGTAAATGCTAGAATATTTGTTTAGTTTTCAGCTTTGAGAAAAAGAAGGTATCATCAATCCTGTATCTTTTCCAAGTATTGAAATTGTTAAACTGTTATACAACGTTGAGGTCTAAGTTGTTAACCTTCTTATTCTTGGTTTAAGGTCATAATGTTTGCCTGTAAATTTGCTTCTTATTTATATATTTATAAACATAAGTACTTGGAAATCCAAGCACAAAATAGAAATAGATGCTTTCTACCTAGCTTCAAATATAACGTGTACATCATATTCTTATCCTTTTGTTGTTAGATTAAGACAAACCCTACATACACTATAGAGAATGATAAGTTTTGCAAAACTTTATCTTGCAATATAATATTACTTGTTAACAAGGTAGTTTATATGTATTTGTATCAACATGCATTCGAATGTCACAAAATCAAGTAACACCTAAGTCTAGGCATTGTCATAAGGTACACAAGAAATGTCATTCATAAATATGACACTAACGATTTCATGCAAAGTGTAGTTGTACTAATTGCCTAGGAATTTAACAAATGAAAGTGCTAATGAAAACATTAAATGACTATGCATGTAGTATTAATGCTTTGTTTTATGGGGTGGACTGTTTATTACCCAAAGAACACATTTTAAACCAAAACCTTTACATACCTAACACTCACTTTAAGGTGTTATATAAAAATATCACCCTCATATTCAAAACTATACTATAATATCTTTTTCATAATCATGAAAAACATCTTTATACTTAAGAGCTTGTATTTAAATGTTTTCAACTAAAAATTACAAAGGTTAAAATAAAACTTTTTGCAAGATTCTCTCCAGCTCTCGAACTATAGGGTAACACCCACCAAATCAAAAGCATAGTGGAAGACATGTGGCCATCTGTTAAAGGATAGGGTTTTGACTTTGGTAAACCCTACTACAAAACGTTCAACCCTAAATTCTTGCATTGTTACCCTCCCTTCGCTGCTGTGAAAGACGCGTAGGCTCATGGCCTCATGGACTTGATACCATCGTTTTGTTTATGAGAGTAATGGTCTTCGAATCCAATGGCTAGCTCTGTGAGTGGCCTTAACCCTCACAACAACCAAACTGAATCCCTTAACTACTAGTAGTGTAGTCTCTAGTTTTATACTCACAGCTTATTTCATGGAAATCATTAACAGTGGGATTTTTGTTTCTCGTTGTGGCTTTACTACTTGTTTTTCCCCTTTCTAGTTGGGATCCTTAGTGGATACTTCTTCTGTACAGTTCATGCTGTAGGGTTTTCGTTGTTGGTTCCCTTGCCATCCTTTGACACAGTTCAAAATACTGGAGGTTTACAAAATGTTTCTTCTCAGTCGTAAGCACTAATACTGATACAGGTAACCCTTATTTTTATTTTTATTTTTCATCTATTTAATTTGTGTTGTCATCAATTTTTCTTTTTAATATTAACGAGTTTTAAGTAAAAGAATATTTACTGTTGTTTTTAATCTTGAAATGTGTAGAGTTTAAAAGAGAGTAGGTTTCGAAAACATGACTCCCAGCTAAGCATGGAGAAAATGAGTTGGCAACAAAGCTGCGACCTGGGGTTGCCAACATTGCTCGGTTGATTCGTAAGCCTCCACTCCTCGACCTAAGGTTTCTTCTTTGGTGATGTGTGGGGTTTGGATGATGATGTTTCCCTAAGATTTGAACTTCCTTGTTGTGGCTACGTTGTACATTACTTTGTTTGGGAAGGCCATGTGGTCGTAACTTGTTTGACTTACAGTAATTCTTTTTGTACAGGCCATAAGGTTGTAACTTCGTTGTGAAGTGCTACGATTTTTAAAAATATGTTAGGGTTTTATTTCACAAGCTTGTATTTAACGAGTAAATTTGATAGCCGTATGGCTCAACCATTTGGTTGTTAAATATTGTTAACAGATAGAGACATTTTTGGTTTTTAAGAACCTATGTTTGTTTTTAATAAATTTTACAGCCTTCCAAGAATTTATGGTCTTCGATTCTGAGATGTTTATGTCGATTTTAATTTTTATTTTATTCAAATATTATTATAGGGTTTTTTATTATGAATAAAAGTTGAGAAAAGAAAATAGAAGAAGTGATATTCTTCTTGGTCGTGAGATTTGACCTTTAAACCTGTGGAAGATTTAAAATATTAATTTTAAATTTATTCCTTCCAACTCTGTTTATTTTTAAAAGATTTTCACTCTGATGTGTAAAATTGAATATATATANAGGGTTTAGAACCAATAAAATTCATAGAAATTTTATTGTTAATTATGTCCTGCATCATTTTTATTATGGTTCCTATTAATTATTTCGCATTAGTTATTTTATATTACAATGTTACTGTAACTATGCATTTGTTATTTATAAAACTTAGATTATTTCTTCAATTTCATTATAATGTTATAATAATCTATGTTGTTCCTAATTATGTTAATTTTCTCTTTCTGTAATAGTTAATAATTATAGGTATATAAATTAGGTTTAAGCTTTAAAGACAAAGTGTTTACTGTGCTAACAAGAAAACACAGTTACATATACTATGTAGTGTCATTTAATCAACATTCTTTTGTATAAGTTTATATTTATAATTTTTTTACAAATATATTCTAGTTAAAGAAACTTTTGAAAATAGAGGGATTTCCTGCTAAACATTCTTATAAATATTTTAATAGTTGAAAGTAAATAATTATATTCCTACACTTATTGAATTGATTTACTCATCATACTTATTTTCACCTACTGTACTAGAGTACTACCTTCTTGAAGGTGTGGAAAAATATAGTCAAGTATTTTTATCCATCAATAAATTTTCACTAACCCTAAATAATTTATTCTAATACATAACAAAAATAGAACTTATAAATCTTAGATCAATAGAAGATTTAACTAACTAACAAACTATTCATATAGATGCAGCAAATCCTAAATTTATACATTCCAGATTTCTATACTTGAATGGAAAAATTAGAAATAACATGTAAAACCTGGTTTTATAGTAGAGGACACAACAACCTAAGGAGCTCATTCCTCCCAACCAACTCTTGAAGACTGTTGTACTACAAATATTAGGACCCCCGAGCCTGTCTACTGGTCCACATGGTTAAAAGAACTAGGTGAGAGAATAGGTTTAGAAACCTATACAACTCCACAGAGTAATTAGCAATAATATTTCTGCCTACACTAGGAAGAACTCAGCTCAAAATAGCTGCACTAGTCCAGTAATTCAACACTTTCTACTCAAACACTTTTGCATGTCCCCTCCATCGAATTTCTTCTATACCAATTTCACTCAGAAATTTCACAAGTAAATAAATGAGTAGCCTCAACTGAATTCAATGGGAATTTTTATCAACATGCCTAGGTCTTTTGGGTCAGTTTTTACTTAATGAGCCACCTGCTCTTGTTCCAATTTCTTGGGGAACATGACCACAAAAATAGGGAAGTTGCCTCCTGCAATAGCTAGAAGTAATTTGAGGATGTTTCCAAGTGTCAATCTTCTCTCAACCCATCATATTCCATCAAGTGGCTAGTAAAACGCTTATTTAACAGCCTCCTTAAGTTGTTGTCTCATCTTTCATTTATTAATTAATAAAATATTCAACAATTAAACGCAATTATCCTTGACCCCACTTGGTCATTAATTACAAACTTTATAATAAAATTAAAACATAATGTCTCCTAAAACATAAAATGTTTTTGCAATTTGGGGTATGTGACATACACACCCCCTTAAATATAGCATCGTCCTCGATGTTATTTTATTCATCATCCTCAGAGCTGCCCTAGAATAGAATTGGATATGCTGTCCGCATATGACTTTCCAATTCCCAGGTGGCTTCTTCTGGACTAAGGTGCTTCCATTGCACCTTCACCTTCCCAATGGTGTGATTCTGAAGCAATATCTCCCTCCTTTCGAGGATACAATCCGGTTCCACTAGAAAATCTCCTTCAAGTTCCACCTGCACATCATTCCAATTTATAACATGAGTAGTGTTGTACAGGATTATGCACCTAATAACCATAGGTCTGGGGTTACCAACATACTCTATTACTTGCAAACAATTGACTTCTAAAGTACAGAATAGGAAATAGGAGGATTAGAAGGACATACTTGTTAAACGAAGGTCGATCCTTGCTATTCTCTTCCTCTCTGTTCCACTTCCAAAGTCTTCAAGATTGCTCCTCTTCCACCTATCAAGAAACACTCTTCCAGATACAAGATGATTCATGTACATATAAGCAGGTTAGATAAAACATATATCCTACTAAAATATAAACATTTATCAAACCACAAGACATGAAACACATATGGAAGAAGTAATCTCTTTATTATCAATAATGGAAAGAGTTAAAGGTTACAACCCAACGTCTGAGACAAGAACTCCTCTGCAACCAAAGGATTCAGAGTTTCTCTGCTCCAAAGGCTTCTGTAAACAATCCACCAGCATAACTTTGCTCTCCAAGTGTGTGTCTCAACACCCTCCCCAAGGCCTGTATTTATATGGGTGAAATAAGGCAGTTCTCGAAGGTTGGGGAAGTTGTAGCAGTTAAGGAAATTAAGTTAAATAACTTAACTAATCTCTAATCAGTGAGTGTTTTTATGTTTTAATATTTAAGACATATTCGCGGGTATGTAGTAGAGAAACCCACGAATGATTCGTGACTTACTATAAAGGCAACCCGCAAATACATGGATTCACGACTTGTAACAACCGAGACTCGCGAGTGATGCGCGAGTTTATAGAAGGATAGTCGCGAATACATCTCAACATAGCCAAATGACAAAGTAACTAGGTGGATGGTGAAAGAATGTATTTCATAATAAACCAAGCTATAGTGTTTTGGGCAGACCTCTATCCATAAGTGTCCTTTTGTGTGCCAACCTGATGGATGTTAGCACTCGGACGGAGAGGTGCCATTCAGGTGTATAACAGATGCCCCCTAATGTGTGAGGTCAGAGGGGAAAGATGGCCAAAATACATTATAATCTTTAACTCTGGAGAAACTCAAAAATCCAATGGAGCAGAGAGAGTACCTGAAACAAATACATAGTAATATCATATACAAAGTTATATCTAAGGATGCTATGTTCAATTTACTGGAACACTAGCTCCTTTACAATATTTGAGTACATCATATGATACGGGTAAAAACCACGTATATTAAAAAGGTGGATCGAAGCCACAATATACAATAATGATGAGTCTTCAAAGATCTGGAAGCTATGTAGATTGATAGAACATAATCTTGTGCAAATTATTCCATAAGTGTGAACTAAGGTCTTCATAAAGGATCCCAAAGAACCAGTACAATCCAAGCCATGCGAATAAGGGTAAGCTGAAGTCAAACATGGAAAGGATTCAACAGTTTGTCAACCAATAAGGGGTAGTTGACAACTAAAGCAAAGGAATTCACCAATGATGGAAGTTAATCCTGAGGTACGATCGTCAAAACTCTAGGTCTTCGTCATCAGGAAGTACTAAAACGGAACCATGCTGTGATAAGGAAGGCAACAGATCCTCCAACGGATCATAAGAGTGACTAGGAACTAGGCAAAGAAGGGAGACACAAATAGATAACAGATATAACAATGATGGGATCAGGTTATAGATCAGACATTGGGAAGAGTCCTTGAACAGTGAGCACAACACAGAGATGACCCAAGGCAACGTATAACGGATAGATAGAACAACTAGACTTATCTGTCATGTAGGAGACATGATCAAATTCCCCAGGTATAACGGACAAGAGGAAGAGTAAGAAACCCAAAGTGATAGTTGAACACAAGTACAAACTGAAACATGGATATCGGAAAGCAAAGAGTGCTATGTTCAAGGATGACATGCTGCCATTACTGAAAACAAGAGAAAACTTCTTCCTTACCTTCCCTGTTAAGTTTTAACGAGTCCAGGAAAGTAAACTCAGTTCCCTCTTCATTTTTTAACAATCTTGAAGAGATGGGAAATTAATGCTTGATACACTGATTCGCGGATTTAATGAGCCCGAACTAGTACATGCTTAGCCGGTATTTTCACATTTAGAGAGTCTGAAAATGCCAAAGAAGACTCCAGGGGGGTCCTTTTTCGTCCAATTTAGTCTCCTGAGGCAGAAAAAGTATAAAACAAACCACAGAAGAACTCTCTTAACTTCCGAAGAAGAAAAGGTGAACCTTTTTCGTACTTAGTCAGGGAGGTCCGAAAAAGGTTAAATTACCACCTACCCAATGCTCCTTCCAGAACAGCATAGAATAGCTTGAGTTTTACGAGTGTGAAGGAAAGCAATATCACTCGGAAAGATCCATTTGGTTATGAGAAATGGGGCTTACAACAATAAACTCATTGCTTTGTTCTTTAGTATTTAACGAGCATGACAAAGACACAAAGTACACTCGGAATCTTTTTCATGTTTGGGTCCAGAGCACGAAAAAGAGAAAACTAAGCTCAAACCAGGTGTTCCTTTTCCATAAATTTAGTCCCTCGGGTCCAGAAAAGTGATAAACCTATGCCTAAGAATACTCTTCTCAATTCAAAAGAAAAGAGAGTGATCATTTCTCGTATTATTCTGCATGGTCCGAGAAAGAGATAACCTACCACCAATGCGGATGCCCGTTCACATATTCTTAACAAGCTTGAACGGACAAGATAACTCAGCAGTCAAGTCTATTTTAAAGGAGTCAGACCTGGGCCTAAAGAAACTCCATAAAGGCGGGGAGTCCTATAAAGGGATAGCTTGTAAAAAGAGATTTAGAAGAAGCTCTATTTGGCGTGAAAAAGAGCTATGAGGAAACCCCTGGGCCTGAAACAGTGACGGTATGAGTACCAAAGAATCACAAGGGCATATAAAGATGATACTCATGAAATAGGGATCCTAGCCACGGAAGAACAATGGTAGAGACGGGGGACTAATAGCTTAGAATACCATAGTCCATGGCAAAATGTTAAATACTAAGGTTAATGTGGAAGGATAAGATGCCAACATGTGTTGGAAATAGAGAAACCACCCTATTAGACCAACAACATTTTGTAAAGGTTGATAAACCTGTTCCAGGGTACAAAAGTATGGCATTAGTTGACAAGCATTTCAAACTATAGAATAAAAACCCACTTTATGAAATATTGTTTCTATAAATAGAATGAAAATTAAAACATTTCATACCATTTGAACTTTTTGAACCATAAAGAGCAAGAATACCCTCTACCTTTGATCGATCACCGAGGACAATTGGACCGTCAGATTCAGAATCCGCCAGGTTCAGGTAACTCTACACCCTAATCCCTTTAATTTGATCCAAACAAATATTAAAATTAATGGTAAATTCAGTATTTATGAGTAGCCCAAAATTACCACAGTGCGCATTCGCGGGTTGCTCTACAGGAGAGTCGTGAATACGCGTTTCATTCGCGGGTTGTCTAAAGGGATAGTCACGAATGCTAGGCAAAAGGGAAAAACTTAAAAAATATGCAAAATTTTTAAATTTTTAATGTGAAATACTGAATCCAAATTGTTTATATTTGCCATGTAAACATGGTTCTGCAGTGGAGAGAGAGAGAGCATGAAGTAATGGATAATGCGGTGCTCCAAAGCGCACCCACCATACAAGAATTGAGGACTTGTGGGCTGCTGAAGTTCTTTTGTACCTTGCCCATGTGGGCCAATGTCCGCATATTGAAATTCATGGTCAATTACTGGGACCATGAGTTGGGGATGTTCAATCTTCAAGGTGAGACCTTAGAGCTTACCGTGGAAGATATATACTTCATTACCGAGTTATCACAACGGGGAGCACCTGTGAACTTGGAGGGCACTGGCAGGGGCGGTGACCCCTTAAGTGTTCAAAACTATGTAGACATGTTCTGCATACCAGGTACTCAGAAGAAAGGAAGCAGTGTTCTCATTGTCAACATCCAGGATTTCACTCTCCAGGTATTGGCTAGTACTATTGTGAGACTTGCAGGGTCATCAGGGTTACACATGGCCACCAGGAATCAAATGAGGGTGGCAGTTGATTGCTTTAGAGGCTGTCTCTATGATTGGTGCTCAGGAATTGCCCCTATCATGAAAAGGCAATTATCCGACTGCAAAAGGGGAAGATGCAAGAACTTTGGCTATGCCAGCATACTAGTAGCGTTCTTCTTTGAGAGAGTGCCAGCTATGAGCCCTGCTATACCACTACAGGTTCGATCACCACGGCAGCCAAGGCTGAGCTGGTGGGGAGACATCTTCCTCCGTCACAGAGGAGGATACATAGTATAGAGTGTGTATGATGATGACTTTTACACATGGTGGGAACGACAGCTGCCAGCATTGGAGCAGTTTCCATACACCGGGTTAGACTTTCGAGGTGACCCTGACCTCATTCTCCCTCCAGGAGCTATATGGGGCGATATCGGTAAGTAATTTTTAATTTTTTATCATTATCAGATTTTTATGAATTTTTCAAATGATAGTGATATACATATGTACAAGTCTTAATCCGATTTATGTGTCAAAATGCAGATATTGGACCAGTCCGCCCTGAAGGGCACCCCCGCATGTTCGTGTGTCCGATTGTAGGAGGAGACCCAGGATTGGTCAAGGTACTCGAGGGGAAGCTGGCTAGGCTAACCCAGCGAGTACCCACTATACGGATCGAGCATATCCCTGTAGCCATGTAGGAGTTTGTAGTTGGGGTTCCACCAGTTTGGCTACATCTTTTCAAACGAGTAGCTAGAGCAGTACTGGTATACAGAGATGCGGTGGAGGCTGTCAAGGCCGAGGAGGCTGAGGAAGCCAGGGTGCATAGAGATCATGGGGACCAAGGTGGTCCCAGTGGCCAGGGCGGCCAGGCTTAGTTCTAGGGCATTTTGATGGATGATGATCCACAGTTTTGTATATTTTGTATATGACATGATCTACGGATCAGACTCGATCTATCTACAGACAGATATTTTACATATATATATATATTGATGTTTGGTTGTCGGCTTATTTACAAGTGTTTTTTGTATGTTTGCTGTATATTTTATGGAATGTGTGTGAGATGCCAATCCAAAATATAATTAGCATATGCATCAGTCAATGAATTTTGGTGTCATGGAATATGATTGAAAGTAATAACTTCAAAATGTCTTTCCAGTAAACGAATTTGCATAAACTGACGTAACAAGATAGGATTTCGTACCTGATAAGCTCTATTGAGCTGGGAAACTACCAACTGAGAATCCAAACGGACTTCAAGCTGGGTGATGCCACGTGACAAAGCATCCCATAGGAGCTCAATAATAGCCCTATACTCAGCAACATTATTAGAAGCAGGACCAAGACAAGCGCCACCTGTGGCAACAAGCTGTCCTGTGGGAGAATAGATAACCCAAGCTGCTGAAGCCAGGTTACAAGTGTGACAACTGGCACCATCAGCGAAACCTACATACATCTCGGAAGACATCTACAACAACCAGCAGATAATATAAAAAACAAAACTGACAACCTAATGTACATAAAAATACATACACTAAAATACAAGAAAAGGTGTTAAGCCTAAGCATAGTACTTCTTCAGGTAGATCCCATTTCTAGGCTCAGGCAGCTTATTCCCATAATAATCCACTAATTCATATGCGCCCTTACTTAAGACTTTCGACACGACATAGGGTCCTAACCACATAGCCTTGAATTTTCCTGCCCCCAGAGGTTCTTTATCTTGGTCCCAAAGCAAGACAAGTTCCCCTTCAGAGAAAACCCTAGGTTTGACCATTTTATCATATTGAGATTTAACCCTATTTTTATGAGCTTGATTAGCAGTCAACGCATCTCTACGTTGCTCATCAAGGTGTTCTAGGTGTACTAGACATTCTTCAAGCTCAGTCGTATTAGGTAACACATGAATAGCTATCTTCAAAGACGGTATTTTGCATTCAATCGGAGTAACTGCTTCCACCCCGTGAACGAGTTGGAAAGGTGAATAACCCGTGGCAGTCTTAACGTTAGTTCTGTAAGCCCAAAGAGCAGGATATAACATGATGTACCAATTAGAATGGGCTGCATCAATTGTCCGTTTAAGGATAGTTTTCAAAGTCTTGTTTACATCCTCAACTTGACCATTCTCTTGCGGATAGTATGGAGAAGAGTGTTCTTGTCTAAATCCAAGCATTGTAGTCAATTCCGTCATCATATTATTTTGAAAATGATTGCCATGGTCAGTGACAATCACTTTGGGGATACCAAACCGCACGATAATTTGATTGAAAACAAAAAAAGCTGTTGTTTCCCCGTTGTCTTTGAAAGTAGGCATTGCCTCTGCCCATTTCGTAAAATAGTCAACAGTGACAATGATGTATTTATGCCCCCCAGCCGAGACTGGGTTTCATGTCACGTAATCGATCCCCCATTTCATGAAGGGGCCTACCGAGACAACAGGAAATAACGGAGCAAGATGCGACCGCATTTTTCTGGTGTAAAGCTGACATGGATGACAGCACTTCACGGCTTCCACACAATCCTTGAAGATCGTGGGCCAAAAATATCCAGCACGCAATATCTTCTAGGCCGTTGCTAACCCAGATAAATGACCCCCACATGCTCCACTATGGGAATCACTTACGATAATCTCCACTTTCTCATGAGTAAGGCAGCGACGCAAGATGGAATCTACCCCTCATCGATATAGTGTATCTCCTATAATGAGGTAGTTCTTGGCATGAAGGCGTAACTTACGTCGTTCCTCCCTAGAGTAAGCGGCAGGATACTTCAAAGTCTGGAGATATATAAGAATATATTCGTACCAGGGATCATAGGTGGATATCAGAAAGATGTGCTCATCTGGGAATGAGTCATCCTCAATCACTACATCTTCTTCGGTGGGAAATTCTGCTATAAGCTCAGCAAAAACTAAGGACTTTTTAGACTTAGCGGATTGGAAATCCAAGTCAAACTCTTGGAGAATGACTATCCACTTGTTAAATTTCCCCCCAACAATCTGTCGGGATAAAACATATTGGAACGGATTTACATCCGCCACTACTGTTGTGGTCCTTAGTAAAATGTAGTGGCGCAACCTCTGCACAGCAAAAATAGCTGCTAAGGCTAACTTCTCGACATGGGAGTATCTAAGCTCAGGTCCGGCCAAAGCACAACTAAGATAATAAACAACATGCTCAACAAGCTTGTTGTCATCCTGGACTAGAACTACCCCAATGGTCGACTCCGACGCAGCCAAATATAATATGAAATCCCTAGAATAATCTGGTGGACGTAGCAAAGGAGCCGATAGCAAAGCTTTTTTCAATGCCTCAAACGCAAGTTGTGCAGTTTCATCCCATACAAATGGGGTGTCCTGCTTGAGCAAGCGCATGAAACCTTTAGTGATCTTGGCATAATTAACGATAAAACGTCGAAGGAAGTTAGACTTTCCGTGCAGGCTTTGAAGTTGCCTGAGAGAACGAGGAGGAGGCAGATTTACAATGGCCTCAACTTTTAATGGATCCACCTGAATGCCTCTACTAGAGACAATGAATACGAGTAATCTACCTGACTCGACGCAGAATACACACTTGTGGGGATTCAAGCGAATTTTATAATATCTACATCGTTCAAAAATTAACCGTAAATGATCTGGATGTTGGATCCTCTTGTGAGAATGTGCAGGCAAATCATCAAGGTAGGGTTCGACAATGGCTTTTATATCATGAAAAGCAAAGTTCATAGCCCGTTGAAAGGTAGCCCCAGCATTTTTCAATCCAAAGGGCATTTTTCTATACACGAATGTACCCCAAGGGCAAATGAAAGCAGTTTTATGTTGGTCTTCCGGTTTGATTTGGATTTGATTGTAGCCGGAGAAACCATCCATAAACGAGAACACCTCACTCCCTGCACATGCATCTATGATCTGGTCAATGAATGGTGTGGGGTAATTGTCCTTAGGACAGGGTTTATTGAGGTCTCTAAAGTCTGTACAAACTCGAATAGTCCCTTGCTTTTTATCAACGGGAACAGGGTTGGACACACATTCAGTCAAAGCTATGGGATATATAAAACCAGCTTTCAACAGCTTTTCAACTTCTGCCTTCACAGCAGCCGCTTTACGCAGGTTCACGGGTCTTAATTTTTGTTGAACCGGCTTAGCATCAGGATAGGTTCAGATTTCATGTTGGACAATAGATGGATCAATGCCTGGCATCTCCTCATATGACCAGGCAAAGATATCGTGGAATTCCTTGAAAAGGGCAGTGTATATGGCAATCTCCTCCGAAGAGCAGTTTGCACCTATATAGATGTTTTCCACGACATCTGGATTTACAGAGATATTGATGGGTATAGTGGCGGAAATGTTTTCCATATTCCCCTTAGCAAACACCCCTTCCCTAGGTAAAGGGTTGATAGGTACCTCAATATCATCTGACAGTCTCACTTTAAACTCTTGGTTTTCTATCTTGCTTAGATCTGGAAGAAAATAGGATCGATGATGACTATCCTCACAAATCTTATCATGTCCACTCATGGCTTCCAGAATAGCTTCATCGAAAGGTAAAACTACATCTAAGCAATCTATGGAATGTAAAGAGTTTTCTGCCCATGCGGGAAAATAGACTTCTTCCAGATCATCTGAGAGTGATAGAGGATCGGGAATGGGATCAAAAGTGGTTTCAGTGATGGCTTGATAAGCTACCTCCACTATCGATAAGGGAACTTCTGGTTCATGGGGAGTTGGGAGGACCCAAGGATCAGTCCTATCGACAACCGTAGTGATGGACTTCCCCACAGTAGTAGAACCAATGTAGTTCACCGGGGCTGGAAGATCGAATGTGCCCATTAATGATGCGTACATTCTATCCCCCAAGCTCTGTGCAGCAGGTTTGGCCTAATCAAACAATGGCACAGTGGAATCTTTAGACTCTAAATGGCCTTTTCGGGTAAAATCAAGTTGGTCAACAGTAACCAACTTGCCCTCATGTGGAAAAACCATGACAAGAAGAACAGCCGATGCAACAACAGACATTGCATAAGTCCAATTCCTTCCTAGAAGCAAATTGTAGTCCAAGGGAGCATCAATCACTTCAACTTCAATAGACACTGCTTTTCCTGCTAACTTAATCTCAAATGCTGGCAGGATGCCATGAGGACGAAAGGATCTTCCATCAAAAGCAGTAAGTAAAGTGTTTGATGGGACCAGCTCTAGGGATCCAAGAGCTTTCCAGCAGGCCAGGGACATAACACATGTAGAGGCTCCCTCATCAACAATTGCCCTTCCAATGGTCTTACCACCATGGACGACATCTATTGATAGGGCTAAATGGTAAGGCAGGCGAATTTTAACATCCGATAGATTGAATTTCGCCATGAGACTCGAAGAATCCATGCTACCTAAAGCTGCTAAGAGAGCATCCCGCTGGGCGGGACAACTCTGTAACACCTCTAAAGCTGACATTGCACACAGGGTTTGAGCTAAATCTTCAACCACAGAGTATTTTGAAGCAGCCCTAGCATTGGGGTTATGCAAGGTCTTCTTGAAAACACCTTTCAGTATCTTCGGCATAGTTTCGGCAAGTTTCTCTATTGTGAGAGGGTTGGAAGGTTCACCTACAGCTTTACCCTTCGCAAGAGTCTCGTTCTCATAGTTTTTGTTCCTGGTTTGCAACAAAGTCGAAGATCGAACCATGTTGATATAGTTAGGGTCAGGGGTAGTTTGAGTGCCCCCTGCTACATTAGAAGCTAAAGCAGTGTTCTATCCTTAGGGAAAAGGATCCTTTAGGACAGCCGATTGTTGAGCTTTGAGCAGCTTCTGGGCTTGATCCATAAGGGGACAAAGATGAGTAAGCTAGTCATCTTGGCACAACTTACAAGGGAACTTGACCTTCTTCTTTTCTTTTTTTCCCCCATCAGCATTGTTTGCGGGCTTTGGCTTGTTTTGGTTTCCCTCTCCCTTTTTACCCTTCTTTTTTTTCCCGTCGGGCTGTTGATTGCCCTTCTGAGAAGTTTGCGCAAAAACAATTGCATTCTGGGGAGAGGGGGCAGCCTTTGCTGCCTCCGTTGTAGACTGTTTGACAGACAATTTGTGAAGTTGTTTAGTCAAAGACTCTATAGTGGGAGTGTTAATGGACCCAACCACACCATCGGCATGGGGTCCAGGCTTAGGTTTCTCTGCTTCGTGCGAAGACCTTGGTGCCTCAGGGATGATCTCATATAAGATCCCAGACTGTGAATAAATCAAATCTAACTGCTGGGCCCTGAGTATGGCTTCTTCTTCGTTCGTTACTCCTGATGTGGAAACATCCTTAGATATGTATGGCAACAGTGATTTAAGGAACCATTCTAATAGAAACTCAGGAGGAATGGTGGCTTTGATAAGACTCTTTCACCTCCTCCACTCTTGGATATGATCTGAGATGTGGGTAGCCTTGTTTTGTCTAAAAGTAGACAACAAGTCCGTTCCGAAATCATATCAAACCGGAAGCTGAAAGTGGCTAAGGAAAGCAGTAGCCAAATCCCAGAAACTACTAAAGGTAGCAGAAGGCAATTCAATATACCATTTTGCATCCGTACGCGTCAAGGTCCTCTGGAATAGTCTCAATCTAATTGAATCCTCATTCAATGAATTGGAAGAACACCATAAGTGAAAAGTGGTGGCATGTGCCCCAGGATTTTCACCAACTTTACCTTCGAACTTAGGGATATCCGAGGGCAACTTGGTGGGAACAGGTGGCCACAAGGGGTCATGCCTCACCGGGTCATTCATCAATTTTGACAAGTCTGGCAAGTTTAAAGTTGCCAGAAAAGGAAGTTTGGGCCTAACTGGGGCACTAGATGTGCCAAGTTGGGGATTATAGGGACCTGCCCCCGAATGCCCATGGATAAAAGTAGGGTTACCCCCAGCCACCGGTTGTGAAGTGGGAAGGTTGCTTTGAAACGGATTCCATCCGTAAGCCACAGGATTGTGAGTGGGAGGTGCAGTGTAAGTGGTTTGGGCCGTCCCCATAGAAGCAGGGGTCTGAAAGACTGGAGCAGGTATCCCTTCGCTAAACAACGAAAAGGGAGAGCTCATGTATGGGGCTGAAATAGGGGTTTGGAAGATTTTTCGATAAGAGGTGTTGCTCCCAAACTGCACTTCTACATATGAAGGAGATGGACCTACGTATGGATTGGATGGGGGAATGTGCCCCCCATTCCAAGGGAATCCTTGAACATAAGCCGAGGATCCTACCGGACCACTCTGGGTAGTGTAAGGGAAGGAAGAAGGAATGGTAGGTATACTGGGGATCCCAGCAACCATGTCACCAGAAGTACCTCCTATGTTGGAGTGAACCGGTGGTTGGACCACCCGGCTTGCTGGAGTTAAAGGTGTAGAAGGAAAACTAGATCTAGGGGCACTAACCGGGGAGGTAGTACCACTTCAACCGGAAGGGTTGAGGTGAACACAAAAGGACTTTCTTCCGCAGAAGACATAACTCTACCCACAAGGACACCTAGCACTGGTGAATCAAAAGGTCTAACCTACACGATCACATGATCATTCAAATCAGTCAAGGGGGAGTTAAAATTTCTTGCAAACTCGTCAGTCTGTAATTCTTCTATCTTGACTGTATCAAGATTAAAGCGGTTAGCAATGAGTTCTGGTTCACCAAGAACTTCACTTATTCCTACAGGTTCAAATGAACCCTCTGTGTCTAATCTCCGCCTTTGAGGTAAAGGTGGAGGCTCCAATGCAGTTATAGGAGGAAGGTTTCTCAACCTTCTTGACCTTCTAATAGGTTGGTCCTCCTGAATTGAAAATTTAACTAATCACACCCTAAGTCCAACTAAACACAGGCAAAACCACAGAGCATACACTAAAAATTCCTAAAGTCTCAAGCAATCAAACCAGGGTAAAAGATATACTTTCCTAAAGAAAGCTGATGAACGATTACTTGGCATTCTTGAAGTGGTTCTTAGGCACAAGCGGAGGAATCACCCACCGCCCTCCTACACTTTCAACAAGGGTTACCTTCCAAGCCTGTTCAAGGTGAACCAAAAATAACCTTCTGGTTTACCTAGGTATGAACCCTAAAAAGACAAGAGACTAAAGGCTACCTTGGCAGTATCAACAGTCTGGGGGGACAGTCGTCAGCCGAACTCGTACACATGGGCAGGGTAGCTGAGCCCGAAACTCTGTCTAGGATAGAATCCCTAGATGCGTAAAAGTCCTGGGTTACGCTTTGACAAGGATTCGGAGGGTTATCTCCTCTGTCCAAGCCTCCACGTGGCCTAGTGCTTAACTCCCGTTTGAGAGGAGCTTCCCAGATACAGTGACAAAGTCAAGGATTTACCTAAAGAAAGGTCCACTACATCTGAGTTTATAACTTGTGGGAAGTTTACACTCCCTAGCCCACAAGTCTAGCCTAAGCTAGTAGGTGAAAGGCCCCTAAAAATAAAAACTTACTAGTAAATTTTAATTTATGCGTTTATTTTAGAGGGTTGTTCTTTACTCAAAAGGTAACGGAATGATATACTGTATGGTGTTTTGACTCAAACAAGAAACAAATGAAAGTAAAGGTGTATTCAAAGCAAACTACTACTATAAAATAAACTTCTTTTCATTTTCTTGCAAATATGTATTGATGAATTAAATGCAACAATAAGAGAAACTAAGCCTATATTTTTGTAGTTTTTTGAGATAATATTTTCAAATTGAAATGAACACTACTTTATGCAAAAAACAAAATGCAAAAGCTTAACTATGTTTTCTTTTCACATTTAAAAATGCTCAAAAATCTACTATGCATCTACAATGCACTCTACTTGAGTAAACTTGAAACCTATAAACTGTATAAAAGCCACAAACTGAAGCAAATAGGCAGACAGAACCAACAAACAACCACTAAAGGAAGGCTAGGAACCCTAGCTTGGGTGCAAACAATGACAAAGAATCACTGCAGACTTACACAGGCAAGTGACAACCAGCTACTGTTAGAAGATAGGCTGGAAAAAATAGAGCCCAAGACCCTGATCACTGATCTGGACTAAGACACTTTAACCCACAACCCAAACAGGCCAAAATACTTCAGAATGCAAATAGTAAATAAATCAAGCACAAAAGACTCAAGGGCTTTCAAGAAGCACGAAGTGTGATCACCTGAGGCATTCAGACAAACTCTATAGCATTCTGAAAGAAAATATTCTCAGAAAATAGGGACTATACCAAGAAAAAGAACAAGCAAACTCTTACTTAAAAATCCCAATTTCCAGGAGTATTCGCGACTGTGTATAAGAGCAGGTCACGAATGATACGCGACTGTCTAGTATTACAACCCATGAATGCAAACCAATATTCGTGACTATCTAGAAAGACAACCCGCGAATGGTTATAAAAAATTTCTCAAAAAATCAAGAAAAAACCCAAGACTTTCAAATGCTGAAGCAAATAAGAACCAGGATAAAAATCACAAACAAACTCACAAGCAAAACTGATCAAGACGACAGAAATGACTACAGCAGTCTAGGCTATCCCCAGCAAAGTCGCCAGTTCTGTTGTACAGGATTATGCACCTAATAACCATAGGTCTGGGGTTACCAACATACTCTATTACTTGCAGACAATTGACTTCTAAAGTATAGAATAGGAAATAGGAGGATTAGAAGGACTTACTTGTTAAACGAAGGTCGATCCTTGCTATCCTCTTCCTCTCTGTTCCACTTCCAAAGTCTTCAAGATTGCTCCTCTTCCACCTGTCAAGAAACACTCTTCCAGATACAAGATGATTCATGTACATATAAGCAGGTTAGATGAAACATATATCCTATTGAAATATAAACATTTATCAAACCACAAGACATGAAACACATATGGAAGAAGTAATCTCTTTATTATCAATAATGGAAAGAGTTAAAGGTTACAACCCAACGTCTGAGACAAGAACTCCTCTGCAACCAAAGGATTCTGAGTTTCTCTGCTCCAAAGGCTTCTGTAAACAATCCACCAGCATAACTTTGCTCTCCAAGTGTGTGTCTCAACACCCTCCCCAAGGCCTGTATTTATATGGGTGAAATAAGGTAGTTCTCGAAGGTTGGAGAAGTTGTAGAAGTTAAGGAAATTAAGTTAAATAACTTAACTAATCTCCAATCAGCGAGTGTTTTTATGTTTTAATATTTAAGACATATTTGTGGGTATGTAGTAGAGAAACCCACGAATGATTCGCGACTTACCATAAAGGCAACCCGCGAATACATGGATTCGCGACTTGTAACAACCGAGACTCGCGAGTTGTATAGAAGGATAGTCGTGAATACATCTCAACATAGCCAAATGACAAAGTAACTAGGTGGATGGTGAAAGAATGTATTTCATAATAAACCAAGCTATAGTGTTTTGGGCAGACCTCTATCCATAAGTGTCCTTTTGTGTCCCAACCTGAGGGATGTCAGCACTCGGACGGAGAGGTGCCATTCAAGTGTATAACAAGTAGCATCATGTACATATTTTTTTAATACAGAGATATGAAAAACATTATGAACCTTTAAATTTGGTGGTAAAGCCAATTGATATGCCACCTGTCCCATTTTGGACAGTATTTCAAAAGGCCCACAATATCGGGGTGCCAACTTAGCACAACTTCCTAACTTCAAAGAACTCTTTTTAGGCCTTACCTTTATAAAAACATGTTCACCCACCTTGAACTCTTTTGAAGTTTGTTTAAGATTTGCTTGACTTTTATGTCTGTCTTGCGCAACCTTTAAGTTACCTTGCACTTGTTTTACAATTAACTCCATCTCCTTTAGTAGTTTAGGTCCTAGTACTAACCTGTCAACTGGGTTACTCCATGAGATGGGGGTATTGCACTTTCTTCCATACATAATTTCAAATGGGTTGTATCTTGATGAATCTTGGTGGTGATTGTTATAAGAAAACTCTACCAAGTGTAAATAATCCTCCCATTTACCTGGTTGTTCTTTAACATACATTCTTAGCATATATTCCAATACTCGATTCACCCTTTCAGTCTGTCCATCCGTTTGGGGATGAAAAGATGTACTGAAATTTAAAGTAGTATTCAGGCCTTTAAATAACGACTTCCAAAAATTGCCCGTAAACTTAGAGTCTCTTCCTGAAATTATAACTTTTGGTATCCCATGTAAACGAAATATTTGTTTCATGAATATATCAACAATATTAGCAGCCTTGTAGGTGGTCTTTACAGGTATAAAATGAGTTACTTTACCAATTTTATCGATGACTACCATTATCGAATCATTCAGATTCCGATTTCTAGGTAGACCTATAATAAAATCAAGACTGGTTATTTCCCATTTCTAGCTAGGGATGGGTAATGGCTGTAGTAAACCGGCTGGATGTTGGTGTTCAGTCTTAACCTGTTGACATTCAAAACACTTGGCAATGTATTTTGTTAGTTCATTCTTCATGTTTGGCCAAAAATAATCTTTCTGTAACATGGTTATAGTCTTCTAATAACCAGGATGTCTTGAGTAAGGAGTCTTATGAATTTCATTTAAAATCAACAGCTTAATTTTAGGTACATTAGGTATATACAGCTTGTTTTTATAAAGTATTAATCCTTTTTTCATTTAAACTATACCCTGTACTTAAACTTTCAATTAATCTTTCTGCCACTTTAGCTTGTAATTTCTGATAATTTTCATCAAATTTTACTCCTTCCTCTAGCTTTTCTTCTAAATCTGCTTTATAAGTGTTGATTGCTACTACAAAATTTAGTCTTGCATTTCTACTTAGAGCATCAGCGACCTTATTTTCTTTTCACTTAACATGTTGGATCTTGAAATTGTACTCACTAAGGAAAGCTAGCCACCTAGCTTTCCTTGCGTTTAAATTAGGTTGATCCAACAAATATTTTAATCCCTTATTATATGTCATTAACATAAATTTTCTTCTGATTAAGTGATGGCACCACATCTTCAAAGCATGTATGATGGCAGCCAACTCTAAATCATAAGTAGCATAGTTTTTCTCATGAATTTTAAGCTTCTTAGACTCGTATGCAATTACGTGTCCTTCTTGAGTTAAGACCCCACCTAGACCATCGTTGCATGTGTCAGTGCATACAACAAAGTCCTTATTAGGATTAGCAATTATTAAGATTGGTGCAGTAGTTAATAATGTTTTTAACTTCTTAAAACTTTCTTCACACTTTTGATTCCACTCGAATTTATTCCCTTTATTCTGTAAAGAATTTATGGGATTTGCGATTCTTGAGAACCCCTCAATGAATCTTCGATAATAACCTATAATCCCCATGAATGATCGCGCGTCAGTCACTTTCTTTAGGACTGGCTATTCTTCAATTGCTTTTATCTTTTCTGGATCAACCGAGATCCCCTCTTTAGTTACTACATGGCCCTTCTTATCCTTAAAGAAATTTCACTTACTAAATTTAGCATAAAGTTGATGTTCCCTTAAATTTTGTAAAACAATTTTTAAGTGCTCCTCGTGTTCTTCTTTAGTCTTAGAATAAATTAGAATGTCATCAATGAAAACCACTATGAATTTATCAAGGTACTTATGCAATATATTATTCATTAAACACATGAAGACAATTAGGGAATTAGTGAGCCCAAATGGCATGACAACAAAATCATAGTGACCATAGCTGGTCCTAAAAGTTGTCTTAAAAATGTCTTCATCTTTGATCCGAACTTGGTGATAACCATATCGTAAATCAATTTTTGAAAATAAAGTTGCTCCGTGCAGTTGATCAAACAAATCATCTATGTGGGGCAACGGATACCCATTTTTAATGGTCATTTTATTAAGTTGATGGTAGTCAATGCATAAGCATAGAGTACTGTCCTTCTTTTTTACAAAAATGATAGGTTCTCCCCAAGGAGACACACTTGGTATTATATACTTTTTTATCAATAATTTCCTTTAAATTTGATTTTAATTCATTTAGTTCCAATATATTCATCCAATAAGGGGATTTTGAGTTGGGCACTGCACCAGGTACCAACTCAATAGTGAAGTCTAACTCCCTTTTCGGAGGTAGTCCCGGAATTTCTTCTGGAAATACATCTGAATACCCCCTCAGGATTGGAATATCTTCCAGTTTTAATTTATCTTCATTATTAATATGTTCTTCATTATTTATAGTTACATCAAAGTATTTACAACCCTTCCGAACAGCACTCTTTAATTGCAAGGCAGAGATTTGTCTGATAGTTGTTTTCCTAGGAATTCATGTTACGGTTACTGTTTCTCCTTCATTATTTATGCATGTAAAAGTTTTATGAAACAATTCAAAACTACTCTATGGTGTTCTAACCAATCCATACCAATTAACATATCATAAGAGCCTAAAGGAAGTACATTTAGTTTCACAGAAGTTTCAAACTGATTCATAATTACAGCACAATCTTTTACAAAACTAATCACTTTTCTTTTTTCTCCTATAGCTAGTTGAACTAACCATGAATTTGCAAACTTGTCTACTGATAAATTTCATTTTTATACTAAATCAGGAGAAACATAACTCAGGATAGCCCCTGTGTCAATTACGATAGAAATGGGTGTTTGATTCAGTTTACCTTCTACTTCCACCATGGAAGTTTGATAATCTGCCTACCTATTTTCGAATGTCGCATTGATGCTGGGCATCCCTCTTGCTAAGTCACCAACGGTCATCTCCTCCTGCATTGTATGAATTTTGTTGACAACCTTCTTTCTGTTGGGGTACACTGATGCATAATGAGGTCCATTACAATCCCAACACTTTACTGGTTCTTTACATTCATTATTCTTAATGTACTTGCTGTGATTATTAGCAGGTTTTTAATTTCTAGGGCCATTAGGGTTTGACTGTGAATTACCTTTATTTCCTTGTAAATTCTTATTAGGAAAATTAGGTGTGTTATTATTCCTAAAATTGTGGTTAGATATGAAACCCTTCTTCTTCTATTCAAAATTATTAGACCTCTTAGCCTTACAGTTTGGCATGATTTCCCTTTTTCGGTTCTACTCATAGAAAAAAATTTCCTTTTGCATAGCCTCCTTAAGGGTTTTTGGATTATCGTATTCAATTCATTCTTTAATGTGAAAAGGTAAACTGTTTAGAAACTGTTGCACCTTAGGCTTCTCATATTCCACAATGTAAGGCACGTAACGTAGTAAACTTAAAAATTTATTGTTTAATTCTTTCATATTCATAGTTCCCAACTTCAGTTCATAGAATTCTTTAGCTCGCTCTTCATAATACTGTTCTGACAGAAACTTCTTTTTAAAGTATTTTTTAAAGGTACTCCAGTTAATGTTCTTTTCCTTAATACCGTTTACTCATTTTAAATCTTGCCACCAGATATCTGCCTTTCCAGTTGAGTTGTAAATGGCCATTCTTGCTTTTAGATGGTTGGAGTAATTATAGATTTGGAAATACTTCTTCATTCCAAACATCCATGCTTTGGCTTCCTCTCCTTTCTCAGTTTCACCGTTGAAAGTTGGTGGTTTTATCTTCTTAAATTCTCCTGAAATTTCCTCATAAGGATTAAATTTTATTTTTCTAGTATGGTAATTATCCTCACTGCTATCACTAGAGTATTGGTGATCCTTCCTGTGTGAGTCACCATAAAGTTCAGAGGACGAACTACTTTCAATTTTAGACTGTTTGGACTTTTTACTTTTATGTTGGTACGATGTATTTTCGGATCCTATTGGTTTATCTTTTCCTTCACTCTGAAATTTTTCCATCGGTATCTGGTTCAGCTCCTCTTGAGCTCTTAGAATTCTTTTATTCTCCTTTTTAACTATTTCCATTTCAGTTCTTAATTCTTTAACAATCTATATTAATTCTGAAGAATTGTTAGTTATTTCTTCCTTAATCGGTTCTCTTCTAGAATTACTTTGTTCATTTAACGGGAACTCTTCATCTACATATTCCTCGAGTCTTTCCATACCTACAGTTCTAGCTCAGAAAATGTTTTCTGGTAATAACATTTTCAAAAAGAAAAAATAATTAATAATCAGTATGCATGCATTTTATATACTATTTGTCTATATAGGTTGAGCCGCATTCAGGCCTAGTGTCTGAACGTGTGCTCTAATACCACATGTAATACTCCAAAATTTCATAAACATTTAAAACTTTTCTTGCAACCATTAATGTTTAAAAACATTGATGACGTGGGTAACTTGACCACTAACAGTTATCATTTTAAAGAGTCTAATCTAGAAACTAAAACCAATTTCTTAATTAATTTTTGTAACTGCATTCTTCACTATCTGCTTTCATAATTTAAGTATTAAAGATTGATTTAGCAAGTGATGATTTGAAGTAATATGAGCTGAAACAATTGTTTGTTTACTATGTACTAAAGTTTGTTTTTCTATTTAAAGATGAAGGAACTCCAGTTCATGTCTGAGACTTAGCTTTTTAGCTAATGCAGTGAAGTGATGATTCTTATACAGGTCTAATTACAGGTAAGACGTTTTGTATTCCAGTTTTAGGATCGAGATTTAATTATCTCATCTAGCAAAGTAAATGCTATAATATTTGTTTAGTTTTCAGCTTTGAGAAAAAGAAGGTATCGTCAATCCTATATCTTTTCCAAGTATTGAATTTTTAAACTGTTACGCAATGTTGAGGTCTAAGTTGTTAACCTTCTTATTCTTGGTTTAAGGTCATAATGTTTTCCTGTAAATTTTCTTCTTATTTATTTATTTATAAACATAAGTACTTAGAAATCCAAGCACAAAATAGAAATAGATGCTTTCTACCTAGCTTAGAATATAAATTGTACATCATATTCTTATCCTTTTGTTGTTAGATTAAGACAAAGCCTACATGCACTCTAGAGAATGATAAGTTCTGCAAACTATATCTTGCAATATAATATTACTTGTTAACAAGGTAGTTTATATGTATTTGTATCAACATACATTCGAATGTCACATAAGCAAGTAATACCTAAGTCTAGGCGTTGTTATAAGGTACACAAGAAATGTCATTCATAAATATGACACTAACAATTTCATGCAGAGTGTAGTTGTATTAACTGCTTAGGCATTTACCAAATGAAAGTGCTAATGAAAACATTAAATGACTATACATGTCGTATTAATGCTTTGTTTTATGGGGTGGATTGTTTATTACCCAAAGAAAAAACTTTAAACCAAAACCTTTACATACCTAATACTCACTATAAGCTGTTATATAAAAATATCACCCTCCTATTCAAAACTATACTATAATATCTTTCCCATAATCATGCTAAACATATTTATACTTAAGAGCTTGTATTTAAATGTTTTCAACTAAAAACAACAAAGGTTAAAATAAATCTTTTTGCAGGATTCTCTCCAGCTCTCGAACTATAGGGTACCACCCACCAAATCAAAATCATAGTGGAAGACACATGGCCATCTATTAAAGGATAGGGTTTTGACTTTGGTAAACCCTACTACAAAACGTTCAACCCTAAATTCTCGCAGTATTATCCTCCCTTCGCTGTTGTGAAAGACGTCGCAGGCTCATGTTCTCATGGCCTTGATACCATCATTTTGTTTATGAGAGTAATTGTCTTCAACTCCAATGGCTAACTCTGAGAGTGGCCTTAACCCTCGCAATAGCCAAACTGAATCCCTTGACTACAAATAGTGTAGTCTCTGGTTTTATACTCACAGCTTATTTCGTGGAAATCATTGGCAGAGGGAGTTTTGTTTCGCATAGTGGTTTTACTACTTGTTTTTCCCCTTTCTCATTGGGATCGTTAGTGGATATTTCTTCTGTACAGTTCATGTCGTAGGGTTTTCATTGTTGGTTCCCTTACCATCCTTCGACGTGGTTGAAAATAATGGAGGTTTACAAAAGGTTTCTTCTCGGTCGTAAGCATTGATACTGATACAAGTAAACCTTATTTTTATTTCTATTTTTCATCTATTTAATTTGGGTTGTCATCAATTTTCCTTTTTAATCTTAACGAGTTGTAAGTAAAAGAATATTTACTATTGTTTTTAATCTTGAAATGTGCAGAGTTTAAAAGAGAGGAGGTTTCAAAAACACGACTCCCAGTTGAGCATGGAGAAAATGAGTTGGCAACAAAGCTACGACCTGGGGTTTCCAACATTGCTCGGTTGATTGGTAAGCCTCGGCTCCACGACCTGAGGTTTCTTTCGTGGTGATGTGTGGGGTTTGGATGATGTTGTTTCCCCTAGATTCGAACTTCCTTGTTGTGGCTACGTTGTACATTGCTTTGTTTGGGAAGGTTGTGTGGTCGTAACTTGTTTGATTTACAGTAATTCTTTTTGGACATGCCATAAAGTTGTAACTTCGTTGTGAAGTGCTGTGATTTTTAAAAATTTGTTGGGGTTTTATTTCGCAAGCTTGTATTTAATTAGTAAATTTGATAGCCGTATGGCTTGACCATTTGGTTGTTAAAGATTGTTAACAAATAGAGACATTTTGGGTTTTTAAGAACCTGTGTTTGTTTTTAATAAATTTTACAGCCTTCTAACAATTTATGGTCTTCGATTCTGAGATGTTTATGTCAATTTTTATTTGTATTTTATTGAAATATTATTATAGGATTTTTTATTATGAATACAATTTGAGAAAAGAAAATAGAAGAAGTGAGATTCTTCTTGGTCGTGAGATTTGACCTTTAAACCTGTGGAAGATTTAAAATATTATTTTTAAATTTATTCTTTCCGACTCTGTTTATTTTTAAAAGATTTTTACTCTGATGTGTAAATTTGAATATAATATATATATATATATATATATAGGCTTGTAAACAGTGAGGGTTTTATTTAAGGATTTCCATGCTTAGAAGGGAAAATACATAAGTTGTCTTTCTTTGACAGAATTTCCTAGTTAGGGTTTAGACCCAATAAAAATTCATAGAAATTTTATTGTTAATTATGTTTTGTGTCATTTTTATTATGGTTCCTATTAATTATTTGGCAGTAGTTATTTTATATTACAATGTTACTATAACTATGCATTTGTTATTTATAAAACTTAGATTATTTCTTCAATTTCATCTTAATGTTATAACAATCTATGTTGTTCCTAATTATGTTAATTTTCTCTTTCTGTAATAGTTAATAAATATAGGTATCTATATTAGGTTTAATCTTTAAAGGCGAAGTGTTTACTATGCTAACAAGAAAACACAATTACACATACTGTGTAGTGTATTTTAATCAACATTCTTTTGTAGAAGTTTATATTTATAATTTTTACAGATATATTCTAGTTAAAGAAACTTCTGAAAATAGAGGGATTTCCTACTAAACATTCTTATAAATATTTTAATAGTTGAAAGTAAATAATTATATTCCTACACTTCTTGAATTGATTTACTCATCATACTTATTTTCACCTATTGTACTAGAGTACTACCTTCTTGAAGGTGTGGAAAAATACAATCAGGTATTTTTATCCATCAATAAATTTTCACTAACCCTAAATCATTTATTCTAATACATAACAGAAATAGAACTTATAAATTATAGAGCAATAGAAGATTTAACTAACTAACAAACTAGTCATGTAGATGCATCAAATCCTAAATTTATACATTCCAGATTTCTATACTTGTATGGAAAAACTAGAAATAACATGTAGAACCCGGTTGTATAGCAGAGGAGACAACAACCTAAGGAGCCCATTCCTCCTAACCAACTCATGAAGACTGCTGAACTGCAAATATTAGGACCCCCGAGCCTATCTACTGGTCCACCTGGTTCAAAGCAATGGGTGAGAGAATAGGTTTAGAAACCTCTGCAACTCCATAGAGTAAACAATAGTAATATTTTTTCCTGTGGCAGTAAGAACTCAGCTCAAAACAGCTTCACCAGTCTAGTAATTCAGCACTTTCCACTCAAACACTTCTGCATGTCCCCTTCATCGAATTTCTTGTGTACCGATTTCACTCAGAAATTTCATGAGTAAAGAAATGAGAATCCTCACCTGAATTCAATGGGAATTTTTATCAGCATGCCTAGGTCTTTTTGGTCAGTTTTTACTTAATGAGACACGTGCTCTTATTCCACTTTCTTGGGGAACATGACCACAAAAATAGGGAAGTTGACTCCTGCAACAGTTATAAGTAGTTTGAGGATGCTGCTAAGTGTCAATCTGATCTCAACCCAGCTTATTCCACCAAGTGGCCAGTAAAACACTCATTTAACAGCCTCCTTAAGTTGTTGTCTCATTTTTCACTTATTAATTAATTAAATATTCACCAATTAAATGCAATTATCCTTGACCCCACTTGGTCATTAATTACAAACTTTATAATAAAATTAAAACATAATGTCTCCTAAAACATAAAATGTTCTTGCAATTTGGGGTATGTGACATTTGGAGAGGCTGGTGTAATTTTTCCCCTCTGTATGGGCTGCAGTGAAGCTCAGTGAAGCTCCTCCTATGATGTAAACAGTTACCTTTGATTCAATGAATAACAAGGAACAACTATTTTTCTCCTGGACAAAAAAGGTACCAGGTGACTCCAAGTTGTTGATGAAACAATGTAATGAAAAGTTCCAAATTATCAATTTGTCTCTACGACCTATAATTAATAGAGTTTTTTTGGGGGGGGATTCCGCTTCAATATTATTTCTTTCTTCCATATTTACATAAAATTTAATCAAAAGACAAAGTCCCTCTCAGACGTTGCTCTTAATTTGTGGGAAGGTTTTATAATCTACCAAGAATTCAGGGCAGGCCTACTCAAATATTTTTTTATTAATTTTATAAATTGAGAGTTATGTTAAAGTTGGCATTTTAATGGGCATGTGTTTTCTTATTGGTAGAAAATGTTTAATGATAGTTAGGGGAATTTTTTTTGTTGTTTTGGAATGCTTTTACTTAATTGGAAGATTGTAATATGTTATTAAAGAAGAATTTTGGAAGCCTTATTATGTTTTTGCAAAGGATCTCAAAGACTTATATATATATAAATATTTTACCCTTGAAATAACAAATATATAGTTTTTTTAATAAAAAAATGGACACAAATACAATAAATCCAACATACTATTTGAAAATAAAACTCAATAAAATTATTTAAATAAATTTAAAAATAAATAAATAATAAATGATTGCTTCTAAGTTCTTGCGAACACATTTGAAAGAGATTGTTTCATAAAAATAATCATGTGGTCATTTATGAAGGTTATGTGACCTCGTTCAAATGTGATGCATTAGTTACAAATATTCAAAACCACCCTTTATGGTTACGATGATAACTTTTAGTTGTACTTTTACTATCAATATTTATTTGCAATCAATGACTATTTTATCAATTATTGTAATTTATTCATTTGGTGTGATATTATTTATTGACAAAATGCTTAGTAGGTATGATTTACAAACGCTTTTTAATTATCAAATAATATGGTTAGTATGTGAACGAGGATAAAATATTAAATAAAAAATAATTGTGTAAATCAATTGAATATTTAATATATGTTTTTATCTAATCAATGTACAAGAGTCAAAGTTATCACTTACTTTTCTCTCTTTGCAAATGCAGAAAAATATTGGAAATAAATCATTAACTACTTTATATATCAACAATGTGTTGATTCATATGCTTAAAAATAATCATTACAAAGATAATAAAAGTGTGAAATATATTGGATATTAGAGTGTGAATATTGGGTTTCCAAAGTGTGGATATTGAATAATAAAAGTGTCACATAATGTAATTTGTGTGGATATTGAATAATAAAAGTGTGACATAATGTAATTTGTGTTTTATATTTATTTTATGCAAAAGAATATTTTATATGGTTAATAAAATTGTTTCATTTTTTTTCGTAAAAAAATATTTTTTAATTTTCAAAGAATTAGGGAAATCTTACATATGCATGGAAAATTTCAACAAACTTCCTCACTTCTATGGATGGTAGGTTGAGTAAACCATCAGTTGAACATCGAAGTTGGCATATGTCTCAACGAAATTGAACCCGAGTGGATGAAATGAAATCCATATAGCCCCATCATCGAACCACCATATCTTGGACTCTCATTCTTTATTATAGTTCGTTGTGTTTAATAATTTCATTAACATTTTTTAACTTTGTATACTTAAAATGCAATATTAGATTTCCAAAATGTGGATATTGAATTTTGAAAGTGTTAAATAACATAATTTTTGTTTTATATTTTATGTGTGTGAAAGTAATTTATATGGTTAATAAAATTATCTCATCCTTTTTTTCAGCAGATTAAAAAAAAAAAAAAAAAAACTTTTTCTATTCATGACGAATCAAAAAGTACAAAACTTCTCCAAATAGTCTCAAAATGTATGACTATTCAAATCAAAAGTAATACGAGTAATTTTTAGAGCATAATGCATCCTTAGTACCATAGCCTTAGACCTTAGACACTTTCATTTGCTTCTATGTCATGATTTCGATGGTTAGACTTAGGGAAATTGATCATTTGTCGTAGTTGATGCGCTCCTAATTGATCATTCTGCATAGTTGATGCGCTCCAAGTTGATCATTCTGACACCCAAGAGCCCACATTGATTGAAGTCAACCAAGCATGTGATCTCCTTCCCCAATTTCATGGATTTGGTCAAACTTGAGGCGCTAGTGCTTGGTTTAGGTGGTTTTTGGACTGTTTTTGGCATTTATTGCTCACATAGAGCCACTCCCACTCACCCATATGCTCACCTGTACCTGTCATACCTTCATTGATGTTCTATCATGCCTTTCCCACATTCACACTAGGATTCGTGACCGTTTGGGATGAGTTGGACGATTATTGGTCAACCTATGGGGGTTTGAGGGTCAAATCTTGGGCTGCCACTTGTATGCTTTCACATGGCATCCAAGGCCTCATGATTTTTCCCTATTGTACTATATACCTGTTCTAAACATAGATACATGTTAGACAGTGACAATAATATCCATTATTGATTTCATGTGTGAATGCAATTTCAGTATTTCCTGCTAATTTGTTCATGTTTTGTAAACTATAGCGAATTGTGAGACTTTCTTTGGCTTCTAGATATATTCGTATCAATTCTCACATGGTATCAGAGTTAATTGAAGATGCAAATTGATTTCAGCTTGTTTGATTTGTTGTAAGAGGGATTCTCCAGATAGATTCAAGATTTTTCATTACAGGTACATTCAACAATTTGTCACCAGCAGTGCAAGCAGAGATGGAGCAGACCCATGTTTTTTTGACACCATTCAACTACTTCGAATGGAATGCCAACATGGTTATCCGTCTGAGGTCGAAATTCCTATTCAAGGTCACCATTGGGACAGAGGTTGAACCAAACTCTGCTGTTGAGAAATCGAAGTTCTTCAACAGACTTGATGAAGCATTTGTAATGCTTTGTCTCAGCATTTTGAGAGACTTTCTCTTTCATGTAGACAATCTGACTAATCTGAATGAAGTATGGTTGAAGCTTGAAGCTTTGTTTGGAAAGACTGATGAGATGAGGGGTCACCAACTCGAAAATGAGCTCATCTCCTTGAGTGCTTCTCATTTTGAGACAATCCAAGATTTCTTCACCAAATTCAAGTCATTGGTGCTTCAACTCAAGCAATGTGGCATATACAAGAAGGAGGAGCATCTCATAGTGTCCATACTTTTGAATCTAGGGCCAGAGTACTCCGTCTTTGTAAGAACATTTCACTCTAGAAAGCTCACAACTTGAAACTAGCGCATGCCTGCACTGGTTGAGTTCATGGAGTCCTTGACCCAAGAACAAGACAAGCTCGTGCATATGGGTACCATCAAGTCCAGCAAAGACCAATCTCTTGTTGTAAGAGTTTCAAATCCATCCAAGGGCAAGAATAAAGCCAAGGATTCAAAGCAGCCAAACAAGAAGAAACAAGATAGACCCAAATCTTCAGATGAGGGTTCGAATCCTTGCAAGGACAAGGACAAGAAGAAGCAGGAGAAGACAAAATTCACCTACTGTCACAAAGGGTGGCATCCAAATAGTGTTTGTATGAAGAAAACCATTGATATGATGGTGTAATTGTTGGAGAAGAACAACATACCAGTCCCAAAGGGCGCAAGGAAGAAGGATGGAGGTTCAAGCTCAGACAACAAAGAGAGGTTCCATGTATTGGTTGTTGGTTCTCCAAACTCTTCTTCCTTCATCATTGATTCAGGAGCATCAAGGAACATGGCATTTTTCAGAGATTTCTTCAAATCCATGTATTCAGAGAGTGGCCCAACTATTCGAATGGGTGATGATTCAGAGATCCAGGCCAAGGGAATTGGCAGGATCGATCTTGAACATGGGTATTTCAATAATGTATTGTTTGTACCAGACTTAACAGTGAATATACTGTCAGTGTACCAAATGACCCACACTAGAGAATCCAAGAGAGTAACATTTACTCCAGGCATAGTGGAGATATCTGAAATATCTACCAACAAGGTGGTGGCTTTGGGATTTGTTGATCTTCAAGATAGGATGTACAAATTCTCCCATTTCCTTCCCTATTCCAGAGGGAAAGCTCTCTTGTCTCATGCCAATGAAACCAACAAGCTGTGGCATGAGAGGTTTGGACATATGAACTACAAATAACTCTAGGAATTGAACAAGGGTGGAATGGTGGAAGGAATTCCTCCTATCAAGACCTCCAATGGTGCATGCATTGGTTGTGTGGTGGGAAAACATCCAAGGTGCAACTATGAGAAAGGGAAAGAAAGGAGAGCTACTCAAGTGCTTTTACTAGTGCATTAAGATCTTATTAGACCTCTCCCTACACTTTAATATGGAGGATCAAGGTATGTGTTGACCTTCATAGATGATTTCTCAATGTTTTGTTGGGTTTACTTTCTCAAACTCAAATCTGAAGTCTTTGGGACTCTCAAGGTTTGGAAAGCCCTGATTGAAAATCAATGTGGGAACAAGATCAAAGTACTTCATACTGATAATTGTAAAGAGTATGTGAACAAAAATTTGCAACACATTTGTGCATAATGTGGCATCCAAATGTAGCGTTTGGTCCCCTACACACCACAACAAAATGATGTGGCAGAGAGGATGAACAACGTGCTCAAGGAGATGGAAACTTGTATGATTGAATCTAAGGATTTAAGTCCTAAGGTATGGGTTGAAGACATTAACTATGTTGCATACATTCATAACAAAGCTCTTCACAAATCAGTGAATGGAAAAACACCATATGAGGCTTGGTTTGGTCACAAACCAAATATTTCACATTTCAAAATTTTTGGCTCAAGGGCTTGGGCCAGGATACCTTTAGAAAAGAGAAAAGACTTCCAACCATAAATAAAGGAGTGCATCATGGTTGGATAAGGTGAATATACAAATGGATATAAGCTATTTTATCCCTCAACTCAAAATACTTTCATAGAAAGAAGTGTGGAATTCGAAGAAGAAGTCATTCCATATTTTGAGCTAGCACCGAGGGAATGCTCATCTCTTTCACCACAAGATGATGTAAGTGATGAATAATTTTCTGATATTTTTGATATTTTTGATAATGATATGGTTGAAGATGATGTTTCTGAACATGACTCCCCCACAAGGACCAAGTGGGCATAGAAAACCATAGAAGCAGCTAGGGATTTAGCAAGAAATCCACTAGATCCTAGGAACACTAGATCACAATTTCACACTGCTTCTTTTGCAAGTGAAGTGTATCTTGATGAGAAATGTTTCATGATGGTTGTATATGATCCAAAATCATATCAGGAAGCATCAATTGACCCAATATGGAAAACAACCATGCAAGAAGAGTTCAACTCTCTACAGGAAAATGAGACTTGGGAATTGGTTCTTTTGCCTCCCAAGAGGAAGCTAGTGCAATGCAAATGGGTCTATAGGAAAAAAGTTTTGCTAATAGGTCTGATATAAAGTATAAGAACATATTGGTTTCCAAAGGCTTCTCTCAACTCTAATGAGTGGACTATACGGAGACATTTGCATCGGTTGCAAACATTGACTCTATCAGGCTAGTTTTAGCCATTGTTGCAAGCAAGCACTAGGAGGTTCACCACATGGATGTCAAAAGTGAATTTATTCATGGTGAGATACATGAAGAGATATATATGTAGAAACCTAAATTTTTCCAAGAGGATCCTTCTCTTGTATGCAGGTTAAATAAGTCTCTCTATGGCCTCAAGCAAGCCCCAAGGGCTTGGTATGCCAAGATGGACAAATTTCTTCTTTCACTTGGATTTATAAGATGAAAGTATGATCCTAATGTTTATTTTAAGAATATTGGTGATGTATTGAAGGTCATAGTACTCTCTGTTGATGTCATTTTAACTACAGGTATCTATGCCAAAGAAATTGGTTCAATCAAATCATCTTTGCACAATGAATTTTCAATGATAGATCTTGGCTTGTTGAAACAATTTCTTGGTTTGGAAATTGTTCAATATGAAGTAGGGATTAAGGTCAGACAACAAAATTATGCTACATACCTTTTTATGAAGTTTAAAATGGATGAATGTAAGGCATCCAAGTGCCCATTCCTTTCTGGTATCGAACTAGGTGAAGTTGGTGACTCTCCATTGGTGGACAGCTCATTGTATAGGTAGCTAGTCAGGAGTTTGTTGTATCTTACTCATTCTAGACCTGATTTGTCATATGTTATAGGTGTTTTATCTAGATATATGCATCAGCCTCATGAGATCCATTGGAAGGAATCCAAGAGGATCCTTTAGTATGTACAAGGCGCTAGGAACTTCGGGGTACACTATGCTGCTAGTTCTCCACTAGAACTAGTTGGATTTTCTAATTTTGATTGGGCTGGCGATCCAAATCATAGGAAGTCCACTTCAGGTTATGTATTAATTCTTTCCAATGGTCCCATAATTTTTTCAAGAAAGAAACAACACACTATCTCCCTTTCTTTAGTTGAGGCCGAGTACAGAGGAGCAGTGAATGCAACTACATAATGTGTGTGGTTGCAAGGCATTCTTCGAGAAATTGGAGTTGCACTTGATTCACCCATAGTAATTTGGTGTGACAATCAAAGTGCAATAAATATTTCCACAAATCCATTACAAAGACAGAGTACCAAACACATTGAGATGCACATGCACTACATCCAGAGCTTGGTGCATGATCAGGTGATAGCCTTGCAATATTGCCCTTCTGCAAAGAAAACTGCTGATATTTTCACCAAGTGCTTCACAGAGAAGAACTTCACCTACCTGAGATATCTCCTTGTGTAATGTCCTCTTCCTTTTAGGCCTGGAGGCCCAAAATCGCTAACCTATGTGATTCCTATGGGTTCGAGCGATTACTGATAGCTAGGGAATCAGATCAGGACTGTTGCCATCCATAGAAGATCTAGGGCATCCTCACTTGGTCAAGAAGGGCCACCTGGGCCAAAGGCCACCTTCATGCATGCCATATGAAGCATTATTTAATGATGCATGCACTTTTTAGGTCTCCATCCACATGCATGCAAGTCAACGGCAAATTAGAAGATAAAGTGACCTAATTAGGTCAAAGATTAGGTTTTGCGCAATTGAACTTTATAAATAGAGGATAAATCAAGAGGAGACCTCACTTATGATTATTATTATTATTTTGGGAAGCTCTTGGATAGCAGCACAGCATGTAGCACAGTAGTTGGGGTTGGAGACGGAGTCTTCAGCTAACAGGATTTCAGCAGTGAAACATCTGTCCTAGTCTTATTCCGGGTAAGCCATACTGGTTCACCATTTGTTCTTCATTCATTCATCAGTTATATAGCACGGGGTATAGATTGTTGCAGGGGCACGGTGCAGCCGTAAGGGGGGGGTTTTCAGCCAGAAATCCCTAATAAGATGTGGGGCCACCAGATCTCAATTTCCTTCTGAAACTCAGGCACCATTCTTATCATCAGCTACATACTCTGGTACTACGTGATTATCAGCTCCATCTGAGCTCATACGAAGCCGTTATCAGCATTTTCGGATTCCCATGGGCGTGAGCAGCTACCTCACTAAACCTAGACGCTATCCTGCTTAGAGGTGTTAGAACTTCAGCATACTCCAGCCAATCTCTCCGGCACAGCAAGGCTATCAGCCCTGCAAAACAGCGGATCCATCAGACACCTCCTTCCTTGAGGGCGTCACCTTTTTCTCTAATTGGGCGTCTTGCTGCTGGGGCATTCACCGGATGCAAGAGAGATCAGTTCCTCTCCAATCCAGTTCTCAGTACTTACAGACTTTATCTGAAGCAGTCCAGCCAGTTATCAGTGGTAAGTGTGCATTCTATCTCACAAACCCTAACCCTAATTTTTCCTATAAAATAGGGATTTTTGCATGGCAGTTTGCATGCCCAGTTGTATCCGCATAATTGTTTAGAAATAGAAAATATCGGGATTTGGGATATTACAGTGGTATCAAGGCTATTTTCTTGGCCAGCTGTGAGCTTAAGAGATGAAAAGTAGATGAATACAGAAGGAGATCATTTTGTAACTGTTATCACTCCAAGAAACTACTTAGTAGTTATGGCTAAGTATGCTTGGTAACTTAAGAAATGAATGTTTTTCAATAGGTGGATCAATGGGATACCAAGAAAGCACAATGATGAGATTTACTTATCAGAATATCTTAATGAACCAATGCTTTTAGAAACTGTCAATCAGATGCAATATAACAAGAAAGGTATGAAGAATACTATTCAGATAACCAAGTACATTTGGAATGCAGGGTCAGATAACCAAGTACATTTGGCATGCAGGGTCATACTAAACAGTAAGGAATTCCTTCATTCAAGTTCATGAGCATAAAGCTGAGCTAAACTTAAACAGAGTACAGAACAGAAAGATAGATGAAAAAAGTCTGATAACAGTAGCAAAAGAAGACTGTGATTTGTATTAGGATAAGCAATCAGTACATAGGCCAAATTCTCTCCAAGATTGAACCTTTTGTTCTCCAAATTTCTTTGGCTTTATAGCCTTACCAGATCAAATCTAGATCCATGAAAAATGGATCAGATTTGCCAAAAATAGTCAAACCAACAAGTGTAAGATGAGATCCTATAAAAATGGATCTAGAATTCTAAAAATGGAAAATCAAATCAAAATAGGAGAAGATCAAGTCTTGATGTAGTGCAGATAAGCCTCCCAAGGCTGTTGATGACTCTTCCAAAAGATAGAATTCGAATTTGCTGAGTTGACCAAAAATCCTATATTTTTGCCTTTGAAAAAGACACCAAATTTATTTGAATAACCTCTTCTGATCTTAACCCACACAAATAGCATTCAAATATGACTTTATAATTCACCATTTGTCCATTAGAATTGAATTCAAACCATTTGGATTCAGAAAATGCCAATCTGGGCAAAAACATTAGCTTGCTGCCCTGTAACAGCTTTTGCAGGCATTTTCTGACACGTGATCTTGAGGGGTGATTTATCCTACCTTCATGATCTCTAAAACCAAATCTGATTGCACCAATGGATAGCTTATGATTTGTAGATGTCAATCGACCATTTGAACGTGCCAAACGGACATTCCACGGCCGAGAAAAACAATTTTTACCAAAGGCAGTTTTTTTTTCTGGAAAAACAGATTTTCGGCAATTAAGCCTTCTATCTGTTTCGTGCTTTAGCTACTGAAAATGACCTGTTTCGGTGGTTAACTAACCTTTCACAGAAAAGCTTAGCTGCCGAAAGCTGAGATTTTTAATTTTGAAGCCCAAAACTTAAAAGGATGAAATTTTTAACTATACACTAGGAAAGAGGACCTCCTTATTGACTCTAAAAAATTTAGAAGGAAAGTTTTTGACTTTTGACTCGATCCTATCACCTAAAATAATAAAAATTTGACATGGTTATTTTAGGAGATAACAGTAACCTATAGGAGGAGGAAGAGTAGATACACAGAATAATTTGAAGATATCCAGCTAGAGGATACCAATTCAGACATGGAACAAACAGGTATTCATTCGGATAGGGGAAAAGGAATGGGAGAAGAGGAGGATCGGATGGAGTTTTGAAACTTGGTCTCTGCATTGCAAGACTTAGCCAAAGGACAAAAAGAAGTCCTCAATGCAATCAACAGACTGTCAGCGAAACCGGAACCAAGTATCAGCAGTACACCCCCCTTACCGGTAGAGCAGGGATCTTCCAGCGGCAGTGGAAAGATGGCGTACACCAACATCCAGAACACTCCCCACATATACAGCAGACCTACTATCAGGCCTACCATGCCTCACTTCTTGGCAGATATAGTAGGGGGCCCGGTCATGCAGGTAGAGCCCAGTGAGCCTTTTGGGGCTTATTTGCAGGAGTACAGGGACTTAGGGGATGAGTTTCATGCTGCTATGTCTTTCTCAGACTTCTGCAACATGAAGAGTAGGAACAGGCCCAGGAATTTCAACAAGGGTTTCAATCACAACTATGTGTTGCAGAAGACCTTGGGCAGGTTAATCATCCCAAACTTTGATGGGACTCGCGGAGGATCAGCGAGAACATGGGTCCAAAAGTTGGATACCTATTTCCAACTCAACCCCATGACAGAGACAGACGCCATTAAGTTGGCTACACTTCACTTGGACGGAGAAGCTCATGAATGGTGGTACCACGGATTGGTGACATTGGGTCACAACACCATACATTCTTACGGTGAGTTCACTCAGAAACTCATGGAGAGGTTTGACAGGAAAGATCCAGAGATCCATTTCAGGGAGTTGGCTCAACTCAAGCAAACTAGTAGCATAGAATCATTCATTTCAGAGTTTCAGAGGCTAGCCATTATGGTAACAGATGTGTCAGAGAGCAGATTGACTATGTTATTCACTGAGGCCCTCATAGAGCCACTACGGGGATGGGTGAAAGCCTACAAACCCCTCACTCTGCAGGATGCTATTAGCCGGGCAAGGGATCTTCAGGATTCAGTCCCTAAAAACAAATTCCCTCTAAAAACCAATTTTCCTGTTAGGGACAAGGACAGGAAACCTTTCCAGCAGGATGTGCCCAAGAAAACCTGGTTAGATGAGGACACCAAGAAATATTTGAGAAGAAAGAAGCTGTGCTTCACCTGCCAGGAACCATGGGTACCGGGACACAGGTGCGTAGGGAAGGTGAAGGCACACTACATTGAGGTGTATTCAGACAGTGATGAAGACGACGATGAGCAGGAGGCCACAGAAGAGGAATCACACTAGGGGGATACACCGGAGGGAGTCATTGCTACATTGTCTGGGGTGCCGAGATTCCATACTCTCAAGGTCAGGGGAGTAGTGCAGGGCCATAGAGTAGGAGTACTAATTGATGGGGGAGCCACCCACAATTTCATTGACTCCACTTGGGTAGCCAAACGAGGTATTCAAACCGAGAAGTTCGATGGATTCACTGTAGCAGTAGCTGGGAACTCCAGCATGGAGTGCAACTACTAGATCCCAAAACTGAATGTTGCCTTGGGTAACTATCAGATGACAGACTCTTTCTATGTAGTGGATGTAGCAGATACTCATGTGGTATTGGGTGTTCAGTGGCTTTACTCTATAGGGAAATACACTACAGACTACATGGCAATGGAAATGGAGTTTCAGGGGCCAGATGGCAAACGGGTAGTTTTGAGGGGCATGAACACTTATCCCCCAAAACCGGTCTCGTCACAGAGAATGGAG